>JAQIXO010001904.1:0-11045 GCA_034700305.1 Protaphorura armata | reverse complement strand
TTCACCTATAGATGACAAATGAATGGAACTCCAAGTCTAGACTACACGGCCGGTTCACATTCCCTATCTTCCTCTATAAATGGTTACTTACTTCTACTATTGATCTGCCTAACTGCACCAACTGGACTTGTCTCGATCTTCGAGTATAATTAATTACTATTTCAGAATTCTTAAACGAAGATCGTGTGAAACTGTCACATCTCTCACCATTGAAGTTAAAAATTGTACTGTCTGATTTCTTTACTAAATCTGACAAGAAATTTTCTTTCACAAGGGGATATCCCTTGAAACTGAACTCAAAAAGTCTGTTCGACCGATTTCATCATCTCCAGATGCTTTTAACTCACATCACATCCAGTTATTCATTTCTTGAGTTTATCTTTGAACGGAACGACATTTATGTTCACCGCAGGGGATTTGATCGAGGAAAGTGCAGGTGAGAAGAAAGTGAGGTCTCCTTGAGTCATATTCCTTCACAAAACTATGGTTTTATTATGAATGGGCACGTACGCGTACGCACCTTACCTGCAGTTGCAGTGCTATTAAAATCATCTTTGTGCTTTCTGGCAATCCAATGTGTAACAACACGTCCGGACGGAGTCCGGATATGCATACGTACAACATATGAATTGAAATGATACCTGGAAAGGAACTACGGAGTCATAAAATATACTGCAACTGTAAAGGTAAAGGTAGGTGTTTGTAAGAGTAGTATATTAATGCATAGGGTATCCCAAGGTGCACATTTGAAAATTGAATCCAACACTTAAGTTGAGGTTTCTGACATGTTTAAACAGGAGGACCCTAACCAGACCAAATAAAGTATAACAATAAATGTCTATCTAAAGAAATGATATGCGGCGTCTAGTCTGGCGGATGTGTCTCTGGGAATCTTACGTCAATAAAATTCAATACTCATCATCATCATGAGACTCAGACTGGTCCCGGTGCGTTGCAGTTGCAGGACGGGCCAGGGAGGTACGGATTAAATAAATTGCGAATTGTGTTCAGAATCAAAGCCTAGTTTTTTTTTTTTGGACAATATTATTTTTGAGTATCGTCCTCTGGGATGAATGAGATGATGATGATGATGATGAGTATTAAGAAGATGTGGTTCGAACACACCCTTTCCTATTCATCCAAAAGGGTTGAGACTACATTAGATTATGATGCTCACAGAGTTAGTGGGTCCATTATTGTTACACAGGGTTTTTGTCTCCGAAGTAAAGAATGGTTGACTCCATATAAAGCGGATACAAGAGTTGAGTCTGACTCCAAAAGCCAATCCTTTTCCTTATTCCTTCTTCTGATGAACATTACTCTTTTGGGAACGACGACGAGGTTCGGTTAAAGTTACCATGGAGCGAGCGCATTCATTAAATCCTAGTATAATGTTATGTGTACCATGTAATATATGTATGTATTGTATAATGTCAGTCAGGGCTGGTCTGTGAGTCTACAAGGAACTCTTCTTTCCTAACTCCTTTGCTTAGCTAGCTTTATAAGAAACCTAAGATTATAATCACTTGATTTCTTTTGTCTTGACTCGGGCCTCGGTTAACTCCTTCGACCAGAGTTCAATTTTAAAAGAAAAAGAACAGTTTTTTTTGTGTCTCGTTTCTTCTCATATGATGCCAGGAACTCAAACTCAAACCCGAGCCGGGCCTTGAGGGCCCTCCTCATGGAACCATTTTAAAAAGTCTACATTGCCCCGCAGAGCATTCATTGTCTTCATTTAATGCTCCTAAACTAGATGAAAAGAGTTATCTTTGGACTCTGAAAAGAAATTTGGGTGGAGTACAATGGTACGTGCACGAACCCGGGTAAAAACAATACAAAAGAGACTGAATCTCAATCACTCCGCCAACTATGTAGATATATAATAATGGTCTATATGGGTCATCCAAGCATGCTGCTCATTAGTCGGATCCACCCGCTTTATTTGTTACTTCTTGTATGACATGCCGTGAAATGGACTGGAGGAATGCAAATAAAATTAATCACGCCTCTCGTCATTCCATGTTAAACAAAGTACAGTAAAACTTCATTAGAAAGGACAACCACGGGACTGTTAATTAAGTGCGTTATTACCTATACATTTAACAAGCAACCAAATTTTGACCGTTATAACGAGAATAGGCAATTTGAATGGCAGGTAATATTGTAACAAAATTTGAAGGCCTACGACGGGACAATTTTACTAGCGTGCAGAATGGCTATTGGGGAAAGCATTCAGTGATTTTCAAAGCTAGAAAGACCGTCAAATTCGTGGGGCGGAGCAGCCGCGTCCAGAAATTAATAATCGATGTGATCAAGTCTCATTTGACTACTTTTGTGGTTACACATTACACTTGAATTGAATTATTGATACGATAACTATTTGTACTTTAACTTGAGTTCCTTGAGCGGCCGACGGCCAGGGAAGGAAGGAGTTAACTTTTGAGACGTCGAGTAATGCACCCATCTCACAACTCACAACCGCCCAGTCAAGGTAGCTCCGTAGCTCTATCTTCTATCCATTCACTATTACATCCACGACATGAGTTTTAAAAGGTTTAGACTGCCAAAAAGTGGTCCGAAGGCACGAGAGTAGACACACATGACATGACAGGGTGATGTGATGTGTTGGCCCGAAGTGACGCGCAACATGAGCCAAAGAGTCAATGAAATAACTCTCCGCCCGCCTTATTTCCTATATAATTTCATCTCATCCCCACAGTCAAAAAATTCTTGCTGGGTTTCAATTCAATTCAAATGCTAGAACATGCTGGGGTCGTATTTTTATGTTCCGGTCAGTCTACACTGCCACAAGAAGAACCCTATACGCATGTATCGGTCTATTTTCAATAAAATTATTGTTTTAATTAAGTCATTATAAAAGTCCTCGTTTTCTTTGGGTAAATTGTATCTGCAAGAAACATAAGGCCAAATTTTCAGGCTCGCTCAAATTTGAGCTTTCTCCAATTGGCTCTTTTAGCACAACACCAAATAGGCTAATAAAATCAAGTTGAATGCAAAGATGTAAGAGTTAAAAATCAAATCAAATCTTTTGAAATGATTTAGCCAAATTGATCTGTGACTATAATAGCCAAATGAGAAGGGGATACCGGCCGCAACATACAAGCGTTGTAGCATATTCTAATGTATTTTATACTACGAACGGCATGCTCCTCTGATAAAATAGAATGTGAATTACATGAAATCTATATATTATACACCCAGGGCAAGGCAACGGGGCAGGGCAGGTAATAATATGAGCATTCATGTTCGCATCTCATCTCCAATTGCTCTAGGTTGAATCAGACGAGTTAAAGGAAGACACGCCATGGCAGCCAAGTCCGGAGATCCTATCCGTTACTAGACACTCCATCAATTTTATTTCCTATTTTCTTCTATTGAACCTTATTGAACAGGGTTAGAACTTTAAAACACGGTTCTATCTGTTTTTACTTGTTATTCTAATTCAACCAGAAACGGAATACAAGTTATTGGCTCTTCTCGTACTTTGTAGTTGTTAGGATACGAGTGAGCGTATGGATTGGATCAAGATTCACAAAGTTAATAATTTTGATTCCGGCATCCGACTAATGATCATGATGATGGGGTCGTTTCTAATCCAATATTTCATTTTAGGAGGAGGGGCGGGAGGGGTACATGGTGGAGTACTCGGCCGCCAGACATTATGAAAACAAATTGTAATTTTATTGACGAGAGAAGGTAAAGGTAGTAATATTATTGCAAATTTGTGAGCTCGTAACATGAATTTTATGACTTAAAGGAAAGGATTCATGATTTGATACAGGGATTTTTCTTGTTAACAACAGTGGAGGAATATTATTTAATTCGTACATTGATATTATTCGAGGAACTTATATTGCAATATTGTAAATTGAAGAGTTATTAAATTCTTAGAACCTGCTCTCTTAGACTTGGAGATGTTGCATGCACATCTCAAACTATACATTGTGTAGAAAATTACGTAAACCGTATGACATTTCATGAAAATATACCGTTTGAAAATCCTTGGCTCAATTTATTAAAAAAAAATCTCTACGTTTGACTTTTCATTTGGAAACAGCATAAATCTGAGTACATTAGTTATGCTCTCATTTCAAGCCGACGAGAAATTTTGTAAAACGAATTTGTTGATTCAATTCAACTTTTATATTTGCAAATCCTGAATTCCGAAACACAAATGCCATTAAGTATTTGAAATATACTTCAATCTTTTTTATGAAAAGATATGCACAAATGGGTGACACTTTGTAACACTTAAGAACAGCACAGAGTAACTGGCAAGAGACGACACCGATTACGAAGCTTATAATCGAACTGAGATTTTAACAAACGGAAATATTTAGTATTGATTGACGATGCAAATCTTGACCTCACCTGGTGGAGCTTAAGAGGGAGGGAGGAAATTACAATGAGGGTATTACGACATGTCTCTATATAAATAACTGTCAACTCCCAAATTGAGGAATTGGCATTTTTCCCTACCTTTCTGAGCTTGTCTTGCAGAATTAATTATCTTCTTACGAAGACACAGCACACAGCAAAGTTATAATGCACGACCGGTGTATTGCATTGTTAAGATAGCAAATGGAGTCCATGCTCTACCTTGCATTATTTGACAAACCAACTAATCGAAGATTAAATCAAGGATAGCAATGTGGACCCAAGAAATAAAGTCATACAATTTAAAAATACTAAGCACACGCTTGTATGTATGTATATGTATGTAGTTGTATTGATTTGGTTCAGTGATCAGAGCTACTGTCCCTATCACCCTAACCTTATGTATGTGCCCACTGTGACAACAAGTCGATGGAGTTGTCATCTGTTCTGTTCTCTTTTAAAAGATTATACCATGCACGGTTTGCCCTGGTAGTCTGAATCTGAATTGAATTCATTTGTCATAGTAGTAGTCGTAGTGGCAGTGTCTGCCTAATTGGGATATGAAGAAAAAAAAATCTACTACTTCAAAAAAGAAACACTCCCATTTTGATAACATAACATACGTACATACGTTTCGTACTTGCACAAATAAATAAATAAACACTGGTGACGGATGAATGTCCCATTGTAAGACTGAAGTGGACTTCACGGAGTGTTGATGACATAATATACCATCCAAAATCGGCACAAAACCCAAAACTGTATGACCAGACACAAAAACACAACTCTAACTTTAACTTACCAAAGCTTCCGTCGAAAATAATTTTGCAATCTCATTCTTGAGTCGCGCGGTCAGTCCAGTCCATATAACAAAATCCACTGACAAGAGAGTGTCAATTCACTTTTCAATTAACTCATTCCATCAAAACTTTAAATCTAAAATGTAACCTCGACCTGTCACAATGTCCTCAACAACAATAACATAGTTTTTTTTTGGTATTGATCCCATTCCCGTCACACTCACGTCACACAATCCTATGTATTCTCTATTCTCAATCCCACGGTTCACTTTCACCCAACTGGCAAACACTTGGAGAAAGTACAGAATGTACGTACTGTCCCTGTCCATCCATAGAATCCGGTGTACCTCCCGGGTTACACTTTCTCTGCTATTCTCACAGCCCACAGAAATTTTAGTCTTTCCAAATTGAATTCCTTCTGCCTATCCAGAGTCTGTGTTATTAATTTTGTCTATTCCAAAAAATGTTCAACACTCACATACACTGAATGACAGAGTTTGTGAATGAAATCCTGTTTTCCCGTACGTGCGTTCCCAGTCAAATATTTTACGCTTCGTAATTTTGTGAATGTGAATGTAAATTTAGACACTGTGGCGATTTGTCAAAAAAAAATTATGGGCCAACCTCCACAACCACAACAACAGGGTGTCGGTGTCTCCGCTCAGATATTAATTTAGATTTATCGTGGAAACGTCACAGGGAGTCCGTCTGATTTAACACCAACCAAGGCTAAGGCAAAAGATGAACTCAGGTAAGAGCACACAACAATTTTACCATCACCGCAACGCAACGTTCCGTCCGTTTTAACCTGGAACTTTAAGTATTCTACCTTCAACTCAATCCGACACTTTTTATTTTACTACGACTCACACAAAATTAATGTCTTATGATTCACTGGGCAGTGTCGGCACGGCAGGGTAGTCAATTGACAAGGTACCAGTATTTTTGCAAAACCATGCAGAATTTCATTTTTTGGCAAATGGTTCGGAATGAATGCCAAAACTCTTAATCATTCAAAATGGATCAAATTTTTATTGACGTAAATGCCGGTGATGGCTTAAAACAAAACTGGCGAGTTTCGTGAAGACGTGTGCTTGGTCCAAGACGAACCACTTGACTATTGGAGTTGGAGTAGTTGTAGTTTGCGCCAGGTAAGAAGGATAGCCGTGGTGGTATGGTGTGGGTGGCTGACTGACTTTTTCTACGCCGACCAACAACTTTAACTTCCATACACCTTCTTCCCATACATTTTCTTCAGTGTACAACAAAATACAAACCAGTATCGTATAAAAAAACACCACCAATTCCATTCTAACCCATTCAATCTCATAGTGAGATCTCACTATGCGTACTACGCGTACGTACGTTTTGGAATGAAAAACCGTGGACTCAAACTCAAGCAAGCGGAGAGAGCTGGTGCAGGTGTGTAAAAAAATGTTCGGAACAAGAAAGTTATGTAAAGGTAGAAGATAGAAACATTTTTCAGTTTTTTCTCAAAGAGGTCCGGCGGGGGCGGAGCGGAAAAGGAACAATTTCCCTTGAGTTGGCGGAAGACCTACACCGGGTTTTATGAGGGTTCCCAAGGACTCCTCCGTCGTGAACCTTTGCCTCATAATCCATTCTTCCCGTCAATTACTTAATGGACGGAAGTATGTGAGTGAAGGTGTGTACAGAGTTGTAGGACTCATTCTATGTATTGCATGCGCCGACCTAGTGTCATTAATCCTTAACATTTTTCTCAGATAATACCTCAAAGGGTCGATCAGAGATAAGCCCTTAACCATTCAATCAGGGATTTGGAGAAAGGACGTCTTTCTCTTCGATAATCAGGAGGGTGGCCCATAAATTATCGATTTGCTCCAGAAAATTAAGACAATAGATAAGAAATTCCCTGCAGAATTGTCGCACCTGAGTTGCCATTCATTTAAATTGTTCATTTAAAAAATCACTTTAAATTCTCCAGACGAGCAGGTGAGAGCTTCAATTGTTCCGACATGAAAAAGTGAAATGTTGATGGAACTTACATTATTGTACCCAATAAAAAAATTCTTTGAACCCGTGAACCACTTAATAAAAGTACACAAAGTGTCCATGCAGACACACGAGGAGTGTTTTAGCGTTTGACCTTGAAGGACTGAATGGAATGGTCTTTAGCTTTAGGTAGAGTTGAGGACTAATGAACAAATTACAACTGCTGTGCAGAAAAGTGAATGCGATTGTAAAGTGCTCCACTGGATTTTTGTTTCTTTTCACTTGTAAACTTTACTTTTGTTCTGAGTGTCTAAGGGTGTGTACTTGTTAGGAATGAATGGAATGATTTTCTCTTTTGAGTGTCTGAATACTTGGTTAGACATTGTTGGAGAGATGTGAATCCATGTGAGCCCTTCGCCTGGTCGAGTTTACCTTCTCCTTCAAAGCCTTCCAATTCACATGCATTTTCATTGCTGGAGCGACGGGATGGGACGCCTTGCTGGTAATGATAAGAATTGCGCAATGTATTCCCTAGCCAGCTTATTTCGACCATCCAGCTATCCTAATTCCAGCACCGCTAGCTACGAGATCTACTGTTAAATCCAACTCAGGCTGTAATCATGGACTATATGAACATGAGTACACCAACGCTATCTGAAAGGAAGAGACTGCAAGTAAATATTTCAAATCAAGTCGAAACTATGGTTTCTGAGTAAAAATCCGGGGACTACTTTCAGATTTCCCAGCCTGCTCCGCGACAGTCAAAACGATGGCGTCATCCTAAGATAAGTAATAATAACAGACTTCGTTCTTGGAAATATCCGAGTAAAAAAATCCAGGAGTACTTTACTGTGTGTAATTAAATACGGCAGTATGACTATTAAAGTGTACGAGCTTCAAGAGTAGCTCAATCCGGATGAAAAAATTTGTTGGAGGCAGCAAAGACAAGCGGTATGCATCTTTCTTCATTGTAATTCAAGAAAACTAACTGAAAATGTCCCCTTGTCAGTTGGTGTTCCGAACACGGACACGCACTGGGCATTGTAAGATTCCTGAGCTCTGCCGGCGACATGACATTGAACTTCTCAGGTTCTCACTTTCTCACAGAAAACGAAAATTTTGAATACACGGAAAATCTTAGACCATGAAACTGTGAGTCAGTGAGTCTGACAGTCATTCCTCATGTGACTCGGTCTCTGTGACTTGAATCTTTACGAAAACATGAACATCCCTTCTTCTTTTGGAACATTTTTCCTCCTTGGAAAATTATCTCTTTCGCTCTTACACTTACGTACTTGTAGGCAGGTCCAGAAATTATGTATGCCTTGCCGGGTTTGTGAGCAAGAAAAGAGTTGTCATTAGAATAATTGTTACGCTCTGAGAACTTCCAACCCATTCTCCGTACAGTGATAAAAATAGAATGGCTAAATGCAAATTACATTCATGTAACCATTTTTGTATTAATTACTACGTCAAACTATATTTATCTTACATGTCCACGCACTTCCTACCATTTAAGGAATTGTTAAATCCGAATAATTTTGGGACAATAAGATTCACTGAATTTAATCAAAATTTTGGGGAACGCCAACAGCTTTACATGCTGTTATTCTCCTAATGGTTCAAAATTTCAACAAGTGGAAAACTATTGCATAGTGCAATGAGGACTGGACTTTTCATTTTAATTTTTAAGGAGACGGATCTGAAGTGAAGACTGGTTTGCTATTGACACGCCCTGTTGTAGCTGACGTCGGAATTTGATTAGCTCACACCTGTAAGACATCAGACCGTCCGAATACGCTCAATATATTCCTTATCTAACTTTAATAATTTAAATCGACAGAGAGAAAAGACAATCTTTTCTATTTCTTTCGTTTAGCCTTAGCATCCGATCCCATCAGAATGACATTGACGAAAATGACGGTGGGAGTAAAGGATTCATTTCATCATCATGTCAAATCAAATCATACGGTTGACTCGGCTTCAACCGACCATCCATTCCATTCCAACCATCCAAGCCCATTGCCTTGCCTTGCTTGAGTCATCCTAATCTTCTAACAACTATTATCTTATTGGATTCTAGCCTTAAGGTCAACAAGTCCAGCGTGGCGGCAGCCGCCAAGACTTTTACTGACAGAGAGGCGGGAATACTCGCACTTAATGTAAGCCGTCAGTCTAATCTTACTACTATGAGGTAAGTACTCAGTACTCACCAACACAATCGCATTACATATGTTACAGTCCAAACACATTTTCATCTCATTATGTGTATGGCATATCCAATTACGTAAACAATCTTCAATCCATCCCACGCTAAATAATATTTGAAAAATTAGACTCATCTGTGATTTTCAAATTCAAATAGCATAAGTAATCTGCAAATGAGAAAATCGATGCACTTAAAATAGAATAGCCCAATCGCTACGCTATAATCACTGAAAATCTCTTACTTAGACTTCAACACATACAGTACATCTCTGAATCTGAGGTGAAGAGATAAAATAGTTGAATTGTCTCTAGGGAGGATGAAGAATCTTAATTAGGGAGCTCACTCACGCTAAATTATGTCAAAATTTTGATCACTGTATAAGAATAATCTTTGGAAGAAAAGCTCAAGCCACTTCATCTTGTTGGAATGGTGCGGTGTGGAAAGGTGCGTGAATGTGAATGCATAAAATTTTCTGTTCTTTTTACGTCCACCCCATATGTTACGTTAAGACGCTACATAATCTTATGTGGGTAACGTAAAAAGTTTGTATCTATTACGCCCGGCCAAGAAGACGACGAAGCGAGACGGAGAAATAACACACAAAAAAAAGATGGAGGATTCTCAACAACAATATGGGTGGCCGGAATTTTTTAGCTAGGCGCAGACAAGGGAATAAAGAAGAACGGGTGGAGGAAGATCCGAGTCTGAAAATCTATATAAAAGTCAATTTGAGAAGAATACAAAAGAAAGGACTTTACATTTATTCAACTGTCTGTCTCCAGTCTCCATCCTTCTTACTGTCCTCGTCACCCACACAAACAAACCATGACTGATGTCTCAACGCGCACGATACTCCTTAGTCCTTAACAAACCCTTCCGAGAAATCATCAAATTATTTTCATGTGGACTTTTACAAATTGGCGTGGTGGAGATTCAGGCGAAAGCTAGCCAATGATAACCTACATATATGACCCAAAGTGACCAAATAACTTAGCACCGAGTTTCGGAGTCTCATCAAACTAATGATAAATATTTGAATGATGTATGCCAAGGAATTTACTCGCAAGCAAGGCATATGGTCATGGTCAAACATCCGTATAATAAGTAGAGAATAGCTTTCAATTTACCTTAGCTTAAGTACCCCTAATAGTAGGGAAATGTTGAATGGAGAAAACCTTTTAGAGCAACTGCATAATCTACATCTACATGTCTGCTGATGGAGTCGAACCCATACCACTGAGAAGTGGCGGGAATTGCCTGCGTCCCTATAACGGGAACTATAAGACTGATGACCCATATAATTATATAATCAACCTCGATAAGTATAATTGATTAATATGAATTTATTATGGTACACACTATTTCGGGTAACATGTAGGACCCACTAATCAGTCACTTATTAATGCCATACGATACTCCATAGTTCAAGACTATTTTATGTAGTTCGGGTTGAGACTTCGAAAGGGTTTAATTCGAGAATTAATACATGACATAAAACAGTATTCGGAGAAAGAAAGGAAAATCTTGAGCTTGACTTTGTTGACTGAATACTAATTCGTCAAGACTTTATAAATTCTCAAGGAATGTCCGTAATGAATGTGGGATTTCTCCCCTAAAAATATACAACACCTTTTCTCAACATTCTCTCAATTTTTAACTGTCGATCT
>JAQIXO010001903.1:0-11045 GCA_034700305.1 Protaphorura armata | reverse complement strand
ATACCTAAACGGAATCTTTTAATTTCTTATCTGAGAAACCATAATTTAGACATACTAACTAAACATAATGTTAATCCTCCGATGGAATCTCTAGAAATACCTAGAACTGATGTATTTGTAAAAATACCATATTATAATTCTGTGTGGTGCATAGGAAAAATTGTGAAAGATACGATAATTAATGAGTTAAAAACATGTGATGATTCTGAACTAAAATCAATAATAGACAAAATTAATGTTAAAATTGCGTACTCTAGAACAAACTCGTTAAAACAACTGTTAGCAATAAGAACCACCTAGCGTTAATGTAACGTACCCTATAACACATGTGGTTAAGTTTTCCCTGCGGGAAAAATTCACTTTCAATCACACGATGTGATACGACACAAAATCAGTACAATTTTAAATTCAATTTTATTTTAATTGTACACAAAATTCAAAATTGAAAATCTGTAAAAGTAGAGTAGACCGAATGGTTTTCTCTACATTTTGTACAAAAATTATCTGAATTTGGTTTACGACATGACGAACACTAATTGAGGTAAAACCCACTAATGGCAAATATCATACATTACTATATACATTAAGTAATTAATATTTTATTGGTTGTTTAATTTGACTTAAAATCCACTCATTTTTCTAAAAATCCATTCATTGTTTATTTTTTAAGCCTGACGATGCTAAACGCTATTCGAAACCGAAATTCATGAAGTATAATTAGAGGAATTTCCAAAAATTGGATTGGAGGTGTTTCTGTCTTCTCATTTTGCATCAATTTTCAAATTGGAGAATTCATCAAAAAACTATACTAAGCAGCGAGTTGAAGTCGATAACTCATTGCGTCATGCAATCAGTTACTAATTCTATAGTAGTCTCATTGTATTCCTGTCGCTTCCCAGTGAAGACTAATATTTTCACTCTGAGCCGGGATGATGTATCAGGACACCCATTTGTCAAGCTCGTTAATGTTGAAGTTTTCAATTGTTTTACTATGTGTTCAATAATATACCTTGACCGGATAATATTTCAACGTTAATGTCAACCTATTACCCTAATCATTGCATAACGGCCTGCTCCGCATTCCGACAATTCAATGGATTTCATAAGAGGAATAATGTCAACTGATTTTCCTACTGGATGGAGTGACGGTGTAAGACTCGCGTTAGATGACAGGGATGGAATGGATTGGACGAATGGGATGATTAGAAGTGCAAGAACGTTAGGACTCACTACAGGAGGAGGGATATTGGAGACACGGCATGTCACTTCAACCGTTTGCGTCGAATATAGTGTTTGCCTATTTACTATTGGATCGTATAGTGGAGACTTTCTTGTTCACGTCTGTCAATTGGGGACTAATTGTACTGAAGGAGAAAATGTTGTAGACTGTGAGAATTTCCTGGGAGAGCAGATACTTAGGACTTGCAAAAGATTTCAGAGTTGTACATCATTCAGGGAAGACTGTACTGTCTGCAACCGCTGCCCGGTCGTCATAGGCCCAACCACGACCCCGAAGCCTATCGATCCCAGCATTTTGTGCAATTTCTTTGTACGACACCGAATCGGAAGAAGATAGGGAAGATGACCTCAATACTCCGAGACTGAAGAGGCTTGTGGAAGAGAGAGCTAATTGTAAGGGAAATGCAATGTGTCGGAAGAACCTCACCCACGTTCCATTTTTCCCACCCGTCGAGGTTAGTTTCCGTTTAATTGACTTTTTGCCTAAGGAAATAAATTATATATATATATATATATATATATATATATATATATATTAACTTCTAGGTATCGAAGGAATTCAATTATGAATTTAAAAGCGTAACGAACCCTGGGATAATTCAAACACAAATCTCTGCGTGCCGTGGTGGTTCTTGGGTCGGCGCAGTTTATGCGGACTTTCCAATCTCTATTTTTGGAGTTTGCTATGATGAGTTGAAGGTTTTCAAACAAAACAGTCACATCTGGTATACATCAACTTTATCTCCAACGACAGGGACCAAGCGTAACGACTGGAAAAAAGGTGACAAGGGTGTGAATCGATCCCTTCGTCCATCGTGGGCGGTGTGTTTCATTGGAACAGTGATGGATGGATAGAAAGGATCGAGTGGATTTGCAGTGGGGTTGTGAGTGTACTTGAGGTGAATGATAAGAATACAAATACGATACAATGTCCTAATGAAATGTTGTTGTGTGGCATTACAACGAGTGTGATGAAAATTGTAAGTAAGTCGTTCTGTTTCTCACACAAGGTTTAGTAAATGCGTCGTGTTGATATTCGGTATTCTTGGGTCATGGTTTGTTTAATTAAAGAATTGTCTATTGAAAATACTAAGCACACTCAATTTGTTATTTTCTATTAGGCGTGTACAGAATGGTGAACCTCAAGTTGGGATTCTGTGATGTACCGTCGACTCTATATTGCTCAGCTTCTAATTTTGTAAGACTTTTGGTCGCACTGTCTGACCTCTTAGTAAATATTTCTCGAATATGTTTCATAGAAAACGCTACTGGTTTGGCGGCAGCACGCGCTGACGCCCATTGCTCACATCGACTTACTAGACTCCCACAAAGAGACCGGAGATCAAACTCTGCCCTCCCAACACTTTCATCGCCCGTATGGATGTAACGTTACAAACACACGATAATTACAGAGTGAATCTCTGCGCGGGAGGTTCGTATTTGGTTCCGTTGCTCACACTAGATTTCAAGTGTTCAAATTATAGGGATGTGAGTAAAACACTAACAATGTGTATTTCCACTGGACTGTATACATTGCGGAGTCGAAAGGTCAATGGGCGGGGAGATGTTGAATGCCCGAGAGGTTACTATGCCTTTGGTATGGCAATTGAAGCTAATCCCGGCCGACCCCTTGTCAGGTCAACTAAACTGTTTTGTTCAAGTAACACACGACAGAACAATGGAGACTAACAAAGAACTTGGATCAAGTCTTGGTCCGTTATCCGAAGTAACCAATTCTATCATACAATGTCCAAAAACGCATGATCTCTGTGGGTTTAGAGTAACTCAAGGAAATAGACAAGACTCCGCTAAAGCTTACAACTTCATATCAGGGTTCGACTATGAGTTCATCTGTTGTCCCATTCCAGTCCGTAATATCGCGGATCAGCAGTGCAAAGAGACTTAGTCTTGTGTTGATGTGCGTTGATGAGTGCGCGTAACGTTTTTTTTGGGGGGGGGGGGTGGTGGTGTTTAGTTTATTTATTTTTACGCACGGGTGACTATGGTGGGTTCGACGCACATCAACACGTGTCTTGGGTTTAAACCTCGAAGCCCATTTTATTACCTTCGAGTTCATGGTCCTCGTTACTTCTACTACTTTGTTGATCATTTATTAGCCCGTGGACGCCAGTCCTGTAAAGGCCTTATAAGAATGTCCTGTCCGTCTGTCTGTCATGCGCTACATTCTCCATGCTGAATACCCTCATATCAAACCCAGTCGGCAGCAACCATCTAAATACGTATATTACGAACCAGCATACCATCACACCTGCTTCACCATCAATGCATTAAACATGTTCTATATTTGCGAAGCACGGTGTTGCTCCTGACTGGAAACTATTTCGAAATACGTCAGGAGAATATATTATTCAAACCCGTAAAGATGACATTGAGCTTTGATTTTCTACGATTTAGTAGAAAATAATTTGAGAATTTGTCAATACTACGCTTCGTATATATTTACATTCTGTTGTGTGTGTTGTGTAAAATATAATATTGTAATAAGAAGTGCTGAAGTAGATATAGTTAAATAATCCTAGGCTAATTATTTCACGCTATTTTATTCCATTTTTGAAGTATCTATGAATCAGTATCTATGCTGTCAATCTCTAACAGTATTCTGGTTTCAATTAAACATCTAAATAAAATAAATAAAATATAATCATACAATCATATAATTTATAGTTTGTCCGAAATATGTCAAACTCATAAATGCTATTATTAAATGAAACTTGGTTTGTAGTCATACTATTACTATATTATGATTGACTTCTATTAATAGTAAATACTCTTCAATGCATTCAAACTTGAAAACTCGTATGGAATTTTAACTTCCAAATTGCGTTGTTACATTGAGTTTATTTTATATTCTACCTCCAAATATATAACATAAAAATCAAATAGCTAAACTGTTAGGAAAACATTAATTGACAAATAAATTGTCTAACACTATTGCATTCGTACAGTATAGCAAGAGAGGTGAAACCGTAAAATTCATCTAATTTACCAAAATTCCCACTGTTATTGCCAAAAGTAACACTAAAACAAATAAAACTCCGAATCTAATTTTGTACCAGGGCGAAGGAGAGATAGCTTCGAGAACTTTCTCTCCTCCGAGTACAACGCTCGATGATACTATGAATTTATCCCATATACTACTTCGAAATTCAATTCCCACATTTTCTAACTTCTTCCTACACCAGCTAACACAATTGCGGGTCCGAAAGCTGTACTCCCAATGATTCTGATAATCCAACAAAATATTCTCCAACAATCTTTCTCCAAGCATTCGATTAATCGGCCATTGTTTCATGGAACACCCTTCACTCTCATCACGAAATTTCTCAAGGTCACGCACTGGTCTCAACACAAAATATGTTTTAGAATCTGAGTCACTCACATAAAGATGGGCTTCAGTGATAAATCGTCTGCCCTTTTTGAGTCCTTCTAATGCCAGGAATACATGACTCACATATTTAGCATCTACTGCTTCAAGAAATGGTACTCTGGTTTTCTTACCAACGGCGGATAAAATCCAATTATCATCTGAAAGACTCAGACATTCTCTGTTTTCACATGACAATATTGAAGTGTGGGGCAAATCATACGAACCGAGTATTGGGTAAATTAAATTACTTTTTGAAATGTATTCTTGGGAACTACAAGCCTGCTGCCCATCAGCATGAGCACCTAGTCTTCTCAAACTAAAGAATGTACTCTCCTCCATTGAAATACATCTATTCAAACACAAGTCTTTGACTACTAAATTCAAATTTGAACAAATTGACCACAGAATTGACCAACCTGGAGTTATCCGACTGTTGCCATTCAGACCAATTTGTAAGCAACATAAATTCTCCCTATTCAAGTGTATTTGTAAACAGGACGTATCGATTAGACCACACACAACCAATTTTAAACAGCCATCACCATGGCTGTTATTTTCATCCAGAGGGACAAATTTGACAAACTTAATTACGAACCAAAATGATAATTCAAAAGCAGTTTCCACTTTGTGTTTTTTACATTGTTTGTGTGTTATTTTTACTATTTGGGGATCCTGATCATATATATGAGCAACTAGTTCCAATTTTTCCTGACGATTTGAGACTGTTATTGTGTCGAATGAAGATAAATACTCCTCGCCTGGAAGAAAATAGTAGTATTGAGGACTTTCGAATATTAGATTCAAAGAGTCATCTTGGATGTTCCAAATTTGCGCTCTAGCCATATTAGATATAGGTATGTCGTCAGGCCCATGCTCGAATGATTGGGAACCAAGAAATATGTTACTCGTCTGACGAACTGGATTTTTTTCGCCGAAACTGACAGTTCTGGCTTTCAAATTAGTATTAATTGTAGAATTCGGTATGCATCCGACATTCTGAATATACGTATCAGAAGCCGTTAATTTAAATAATTGAATTTGTCCACTATACAAAATAAATGCAATTAACGTGCCATCATGATTCAGCTTAGTTGAACGGAAACGGCAGTTCGGAAGATTCAATTCCGTTTTATGAGTTAACACATTTCCCTCCAAATCATAAATAGAAGCGAGATTGGTTCCGGTTCCTTGCTCTGTTGTGTGAATGCATAATATTCTGTTGTTTCGAATGAAAGTCAAGTATGACACTCGTGATTCAACTTCTAATGGAAATACAATTTCATGCTCTGTCTTCCCACTCAATGTCCTGCTAATCTGGATTGAGTGGTATACGATTGGGATACAAATCTTGAAAATCTCATTAAAATTTTTTGTCTTGAAATGGGATTGCATAAGTTCGTAGATCAACCCTCGCCTTTGACATACGTCAATATATCCTCGCCTAATTTGTTTTTGTTCTTCCTCCTCGGATCTGCGCACTGTCGCAATGAAACGTCCATCGTTAGAACAAAAAGTCCAATCTAAATGTTGAGTGATGAATTTCTTTCGAGTTATCATTTTACTTATAATGTCATTATTCTCACTGCCACTGATTGGATGTAATTGTATAGACTGAGGTGTTGCAACAGCTAATGTGGTTTGTCCATCATGTGTGGACCAAATTCGCAATGAGAATGGTATATTTTGGTCAATTGGAATAAAGGCGAAAACAGACCAGTCATTCTCATTGTCCCAAATGGTCACTGAGTTACCGTAATATGTATCGACAGACCCCGAAACTATATACTTAGAATCTGGTGAAAAAATAACTGTTTTTGTAAGACCGGTAGGAGATCTTAAAACTAATTCTTTGAGGCGGACCTTTGTGTCTATACTCCAAATTTCAACGTTTTCAAAACGTCCAGCGATTACAATTAGACTTTTCGTTGAGTCTATATCAAATGATTGAATCATACGGACGCCAAAGGTCATGGTAAGATCTTTGTCGACACATATAATGCAATTTAAATAACTTACCAGCAGTCCTAGTTTGGGATGATGTACAAGATTTACCAGTTTGGGCAATTCAAATTTTGAAACTCCTGATACAGTAGCATGCTCTTGAAGGGCTTTAATAAGATCAATGCCAATTGTGTGTTCATGTGTCAAAGTTAACTGAAGCACATTCCTCGACCCGGGATTGAATTCTATATCAAATATTTTGACCACAGAACCCCATATCACATGTAATTGGTTTTCCAAGAATCCGCAAACTTGCCCGTGCCATGGGTGCTCTCTTTCCTCATTGTCTGGTGTTGGGTTATTCGGGATACGAACTCTAGCCAACTCTTCTCCACTCTCCAAGTCAAACAAAGTCAAATTCTCCCTCCAAACACATAATAAATTCTCATTCCAAACGTTAAAACCGAATGTAACTCCTGTTTGACTCTGTTCTCCCCTGTTTTCCTCTCTATTACACGTTGTCGTGTATTCTTTGACTTTCATCAAGGTGGACAGATCCCATTTGACTATTTTGACACACCCTGTAGTCTCACAAATATTCCCACCATACAGAAACCAATTCTCATTCGTTTGGCGTATTTCCATGTGCATAACAGTATTGTCGCCACCGTTGTTTTCAATCGGAATATTAGGAATAATCCCAAATCGAGTCCCTTCTAAATTGGCTCCATTGAACTGAGCCCCAAATAACCACGAATTTTCAAAAGAAACATTCTGTAGATTGGCCCCATTGAAATTGGTATTTCCACAAATTGAATTACTCAAATTTGCTCCGGGAATTTGTACCCAGGAGAAATCGTGGCCAGACAAACTAATCCCACCGATATTCAAAATTGAAATCGCATTGGCTGACATGATAGAAATTAGGGACAAATTCTTTGACTTGTCGACAATTTCGAATAATTTCTCCTTCAAAACTGAATCAGATTTGACACGGTCTGCCAAATTGAGAATAATTCCCTCTTCTCTGAGTAAATAGGCATTCAATCCACGCACATTCTCCTCATCACGCAAATTCTCATTCAGACTATTGTCCCCTGCCTCTATCAAGTAAAAGTCAAAATCCCCAGCCAAGCCCTGGAACAAATCCCGACTCACAAAATATTCTGCCAGAGATCTATGGAAAAATTCAATGAGGAATTTTTTGTCGTACTTGTTCGGCTCTGAATATTTAACTAAACAAGCAATTCGGACGGCTTCTAGCAATTCTGGAATACCCTGTGAACTCTTGAGGATTTCAATGCAATCTGATTGAATTTCCCGAGACACACTGTAGTCATTTCCATTCACTTCAAGCAGTTTCTTATCAAGAAATGATTCATTTGCATTGAAATTAGGTTTGAGTTGACCACGTGACTTATCTTTCCTATTCGGACTAATCATACTGTAAGCCACATTCTGACCAAAAGCATAGCAGAATTCTTTGAAAATTTTCCAATGTATAGGAGGAACTGTGGGGACTGGGAACCCCGCCTTGAGAAGTCTTTTATACTGCAAAAAAAACCAGGACTCTGTGAATGCATCAAATACACCCACTTTATTCTTGCAAAAGTTTTTGATTTTCTGCGTCTCAGTTGACCCCTGCTCTCCTCGACACACTCTTGGGAGTGTTTGCATAATTAAACTGAGAATGAGGGGAGTTTGGGCCAATGACCTAAAGTCACGGAATTTATTGAACCATTTCAAATAGTCTGCCTTGGACCATCCATGCTCAATGTATTCCAATTTTGTCATTGCCCAAACAGACCCGTTCAATTCATGTTCATCCTTGGAGAGAATAAACTGATCAAAACGATCGATGTACACAGAAATCTGATCAGAATTAAAAGATTGAATCACGTATTCTGAATATGTGGAAGAACCAGAGGTCGCGGACGGCGGGGGGCTACCCTCTTGTATGAATTCAAAAAGACCAGTCATATGACTCTGAGGGATTTCATGACGCGAAAGAATTACCACTCTGACATCTCTATAAGGGGGATATCCCCATTTGTTAATGTTGCAAATATTCTGTTTCCTTTCAGTGAACTCATCAAATCCGTCTAATACGAGCAAAAGCTTTAATTTAGCAACTGAATTTACGAGTTTTGGATCTTCCCTAAGAAATTCAAAGAGAATAGTATCTTTTAAAGTCGTAATGACACTGGGTAAATGAATATAGATTGGAATACGATCATTCTCAATGTCAATTGTTTTTTTTTCATGATCTTTCCAAAACTTGTGACAAATATGCAGCCCTAATGTAGACTTCCCGACCCCTGATTCCCCAAGGATTACATTTGATCTTGAAATCGAATCGTTCGAGAGAAAGACGTTGTACAGTTCATCGAGTGACGTAGTCTTTTCCTCTTTGGGACTAAAGAGTAGAGAGTCAATGTACATAGTGGAGGCTAATGGACCATTTCCAATAAAATATTTGAAAGCCTCGTTGAATTTGTCTTCAATGACTTCCAAAATGGACTCACGATCTGAAACTAGAGAACCCATGACGTATATATGCTCAGGTGCTTTTGTTTTATAGATACATGACTTAAGCGTCCCGCCTAGCCCTAATCGATACAGCACCCATAAAAACGCTTAAGTTGAGCCAGGTGTGACACGAGAACCAAGGATGGGTGGTTACTATTCGCGCGTACGCCGAGTGCGACTTGCCGTGTCGTAGTTTGGCTCAGTGACTTTAGACTTCTCTAGCAATACGGAATTATGACAAATGCAATACTACGCTAACCTAACCTAGGTTAACCTAGCTTAAAATAACCATAAACTGACTTAACCAAATTCTTAGGGTACTGCATTGGCCTCACAAAGCGTACCTTCTCTATGAGGTTCGGATGATGTAATGACCTCCGTCCGTAGGAGAGTGTCAATCAAACAATTTCAATCAATCCCTTCCCGATCAGATGAGATGCAATCAAGAGAATAAATGTTGATTTCGTTAGGTAAATTCCGCTTTGAAGAGCTGTTGCTGAACACCTACTGTAACTGAAGGTTAATCTGAGTTGATTTTGTGATGAAGGAAATCTGAAATACGAAGAATCTTGGGTGAAACATAAATTGATTCAGATTTCAGATTTTATTTTACCTAAGTATCAATGAATTTTTAGCAACATATCTTCAAATACTAAAAAAATTGTCCGACCATGTGACAACTTTTTGATAAGCTACACCACTATCCACTAACCACTAACACCACACTTCACACACATACACAATGAGACCAAGATCCTCAGAGAATATGCACGCTATTTCTAGCCAGTTCATAGTTCAAGATAGTTTGTTGCACGTGTTAGTTTATTAGCCAACAATAAAGTGATGTTGCTTACCGTCTAAATTATGCCGTACTGAGAAGTGAGCCAATATGTAATCCTTAGTAAACTCTGTGACGAAGGAAATCTGAAATACAGAGAATCATGCGTGAAATATAAATTTATTAACCTACCCACTCATGTGTACTGTTTAGAGTTGGAACAGGATTCCGCTTCGCAACCCAAATTCTTTAACTTGTTAGCGACTAGAATCTCCTACTCGGTTACGAAATTCTAATTTAGAAACGCATTAAATAACGAAAGAATGAAATTTTGGAATCCCTTATTTTAATTGCAGAGTAAATTTCCGGAACGCCCCAAAGTCGATTATTTTAGTAAACTTTCAGCCATCCCATGGACACACTTATTTCTTTGTATATCGGCTACAGCTACCGCTTCACAAATTGCATAGAAAACTAAAAAGTTGGTAGAACTGTAACCGCAACATGCATCAACATATCGATTTTTCTAATTTGCAAATATCGTTAGTTCTAGTAAATATTCACACACGAAAGCAAAGTGTCACACGTGTGAGGGTCCAGCTTAACAGATTTTACTTTGTGAAAGCGAAATTCAAAATTGAGACGACTTACGTACCAAATATTTTATGGATGAGAAATGAGTCGATCCGGATTATCCTCGGGAAATCCAAAGAATTTGGAAATGTTCTACATACATGGATATAGGATGACATGTTATATTTTTGTATAACAATTTTGGTTTGTAAATATTAAAATGTGTCACTAAATACCTGAATTTGTTGGTGGAGAGCCAAAACTATTTTAATTCCATACTAAACTGACTTGGGAATGAGGTGAGACTTTCTTTCCTCCCTAAATTTCAATTGTATTTGCTTAATGTATTCATAATAACTTTATACTTGAAAATATTAGGATAACTAGGTAGGCTAGTGAAAGCCAAAGGGTAATTTCAACAATTTCACACAATTTGATTTTTTACAGTTGTGCAGTGTCGAATGCTGCTGAATGGAGGAATGTGCATTTTCTCTTTAAGCATGCTTATATATAAGCGTGGGGAGCAACCGTGACTCAGTCGAGTCATGTGAATTTTGTACCTTGTAGTTTAATCACGCGTGTTTGCCATGGGCAAAT
>JAQIXO010001902.1:0-11045 GCA_034700305.1 Protaphorura armata | reverse complement strand
GGAAGTTCTTTGATGAGTTTGGCCAAGTCTTTTGTATTCGTCGTATCTTTGGGCATGATCATTTTCTTTTTTTCACTAAAAGCCTTCATCCCTTTTCCTAAATGTCTGGAAAAAAAGTAAAGTTTTTAAAAATCACGTGTTACAAATTGTATAATGTTGGTAATACAAAGCAAAAATCGATCAATAATCTAGTATCTAGTGAGTGCTCAAATTGATAGAATTTGATATGAATGAATAATGAAATATATTGAATTCAAGATAGTTTGTAAAATATTTGAAAACACTTACTCGGAAGCAACTCCAATGGATTTGTGACGAAGTTCAACCCACATATCATCATCCTCCCCAAGATAAACTTCCTTGTCCTTCCCGTTGTGTGTGAACTTGTAGAGGTCACCAACAATGTCGTTCAGGTCATACGCCATGGCCTGAAACGTCAACTCATGCAACAGAGGTGTAACACAGTCAAAACTTCGGTCCAAAATGAGGAGTTGAGTTCGCGACTGACCAGACTGCCCAGAATTCTCTTTGTAAACTTTTAGTCTTTCATCAACCAAATTAGCCAGTTTGGAATTTTTCCCAGTAGAACCGAAAACACTAAATTAAAAATTAAAATATGGATTAAGTAATCATAAACAGACAGTAAATAGTCAAGGAAGATATTAAGTGGTCGTTATGTAATACCTGTATCGAACATAAGGAAACTCCCCAAGGGTACAACACAAGGTGGCAATTTGTTCCGCCATTCTATTAAATTGTTCATCCTCATTGGCATTTGGATCTTGCTCTCCATAATAAGATTTGAAAAGTTTTGGAGAGTCAAGTGTAAAAACCTGTTTGAAAATTTCAAAAAAGAATATTTAAAAAAATTATACTTGTTAATTTCTGTATGGAATTAGTAGTTTTTAGTACCTGGCTTTCGTATGGTAAAAACGCCATGTCGATTTCTTTTATGGTCTGAATTCTTAGTGAACATTTGGATTTTCCAACTTTCTCGAATAAATCATCCGGACAAACTGTTGGGAAATGTTAAGCATTCAGTAAAGATTTGAGGAAAACTTGAAGCTAACTCTCAAATTCAGTAACTGACAAACCTTCAGTAAAGAAAATGTGTATGTCACCATACATTGGCTTCTTTTCATTTGCAAAATCTGCGATCATAAGGTTCACAGACTCTTCACTTGGACTGATCAAGTAAATGGCTTCCCGATAAGGAAATGGCTCCCTTTTCAGTTTAAGATCTTCAATCAATAAAATTCCTTCCATAGCTAACTCTAACATTTTACAACACGATGACAAAATCCTCATGGCATATTTGTCCACCACAATGACCTTCCATGAAATTTTGTTGGCATTTGTTTGAACAGTTTTTCCACCACATCCTCGAATAACTTCGTTCAGTATTTCTGCAAACAAATAAAAATTTAAATCTGAAAATACAAATAACAAAGAAAAACGACATTGCTATTTCTGATGATGTATATTTCACATTTTTTGAAAGTTCACAGTGACAGTCTGGAGTGAACTGAACTCGCTAATGTCGCTAAACTTATGTTATGTAAAAATTGATTCAATTTTGAATTCCCTACTTTTTCCAACCACACTTCTCAGAGCCATTTCGGATTTTTCAATTCTCTCGCTGCGTTGATGTGCACTGACTATCTGAAACACAAAGCAAATGAATGAAAAAAAATAAACTTGAAAAACAAAAATCCTAGAATACAACTTTTTCAGAAAATCACAGCAGCCTTACCTTTTCTAGTTTGCAGTAAATTCAGACTTGACTGAGGTTGTAGTTGTGATTGTGACGTTTCGAGAGTTCCAGACCAACCAGTTAATTTAGTAGACAACCCGGAATCTAAAATATTAAAAATTATCAATGCGACATACGACCTATATAGAAACAAAACTTATATAATTTTAAAAAATTCATTTTTCCTGTGTCCAGTGAATTTGAATTTATAAAAATTTTAATTATGTCCACTACTTACTTATCTCCGGTCCGAATGGAATCCAGAAAAATCCAACTCCAACCAAAACCACAATTTTTCTCAGTTAATTGCTAATTAGTTAATTATAAAAGATAACACACTTAATGACGGTTAAACAGACAGGAAACAGGACAGGAAGAGGATGAGGAATTTACAGAAACTGATGAATCAGACATATACAGATCACCATTCACCACACAACACCACAGAAGAGACAACACGAAACATTCAATGTAATTTTTATTTGTATTTGTTTAAATTTGCTCTGTTTTCGTCAGGTGGTCTGTGACGTATGTGAAAAACCGTGCGCACACGGCCCACAGTCTACCCAAATCAAAATCCCCTTGTCCGTCCGTCTGCTCGTCTGCCCGTCTGTGTTGTCAAGTCAAGATTTTATAATGTATTAAAAAAATTTATAAGTATTAAAAAAAATAATATTATACGATTCGTACAGATCTGCAAAAAAAATTTTTGGTTCCTTGAGTCAAATTTTTTTCGGAAATTAGGGAACCAGAAACTCGAATCCTTAATATTTGAGAAATTCGTTATAGTATTAAATGATTCTGTTCCGGAATCTCGATATTTGCTTATGCTTACGTTTTTCGTTCTAGTTCTAATGTATTCTTCTAACCCCACATGCACATGTTTCAATTCTTTTCGATTCTTATAATTGGCTAATTTCGACGTTCATATTGTCTTGTGTACTGAACTGTTGCTGAATCCACGAAGAGATTATTGAAATGAAAGGAAAATAGAAACTTTCGTGTCTCTTTACATTTCATTTACTTCATTCAATGCCGTCGCCGCCGTGTAATTTTGCACGACCAGTGCAGTGCAACCTATTTACCTATGATTCTATTGTCAATTGTCATTGTCTGACTCAGAAGGGTTAAACCTGAATGAATGAATATGCATACATGTGTACACAAATTAAATTCAGAATGCCAAAGGCAAACATTACATTGTTATAAGTGAAGCCAAGTATTTTATATACAGGGTGAACTACAAGAAGTTTGTGCACAATTTGGTAGGAGTACAGTGTATAAATATGTGGTCGGCGTCGGAGGCTACACTACAATCTACATTCGGCAGAATGTGTGCCGTGCGACACAAGTGATTATAGTTTACAAGCGCATAATTACACATTTATGGTACTTAAAATCAGAGGGTGGTCAATCAATTAGATCACACAAGTGAAAAGTCGGATGCTTGTGAGAAAAAGTCTTGCTAGTCGGGGAATCTAGAGAATTTTGGTCCACCATGTAAGCATTTATAAACTTCGTCTAGTTCGCAACTTTTATGTCATAAAATTGTACCCACACCCCACAGATGATTAACTATTGTATTCCTTCAGGGTGTGACAAAAGTATTTCACGTAAACACCACTACATTGAGTAGTAAAAAGTGCTACATACTCGGAATCGAAATGTGCATGTTTGTTAACTACAAAGGCATATATGCACGTGAGAGGATTCTAAAAATGTGTGATCGCGAAATCGGTAAGTTAAATGCAAAGTTTTACGAGAACCTAATACTGTCATTCTAACCTTCACCGTATATTGTGTGTGTGAGGTGGAGGTGAACACTGGAAAATTAAAAAAATTACAAATTCTCAACAAAATGGCGTTGTGCTGCCTTTCCCGAGCTGTCTCACAGATTTTAAAACTATTCGCTGGGTTTTTCACACATACCGTATTTTCCAGAATAGAAGCCGGTCCCGAATACAAGCCGGGTCTCGAATACTAGCCGGGTCTGGAGCATTGTAGAAATAGAGACCGGTCCCGATTAGTAGCCGGGTCTCAAATACTAGCCGGGTATTCTCCATGCTACTCTAATGCAATGTGCAGTCACTCAATGATAATTATAGAAATAGAGACCGGTTCCGAATACAAGCCGTGTTTCAAATCCTTGCCGGGTCTGGAGGAGGCAAATTTAAGTACACGCCCGGGCTTCTATTCGGGAAAATACGGTATTCACTTATTCGCATACTTATATTAATTACAAATGTTTATGCAATGGCCAATTGCATTTTCTCTGGCTTTGAAACTTTGCACACGCACACTCTTACAGTAAAAATGGTAATGAAATACAACAGAAGGTTTAAGTATGACAGTATTTGTAAAACTGAATTGCTATTACGTCACACATGGTTTCAGTGTTTTTTAAATTTACACCCGTGTGAATATGGTGACTGTTGTTACATGACTTGATTTTAAATTACAGTACATCAAAGGTAGGGGATGAATTATATCCCATTTGGCCAGTAAAGGGTAACTCCAAACGTAAAGAAAAATCCATTTGAGAAAAGACTGGTATACTATATTCAATTTAATATTCCATTCCATTCCATTTGTAGAAAACTTTCTTCCTGCAGCCTTGCTATGCGAGCACATCTAGTGTCTAGTACCGCCCCTTGACTTCGAAATAATTTTTGTGCATAGTACTTTTTGCAGAATTTAAGGATTCATAAGGTTTTGAAAACAAATGCTACAATATATGAGTGAGTTAGTATTTGCAATGGTATCATGAATGGCGACATAATCGGCGAATTCGTGTTCTTTTTAAAGAACTAACCAGAAAAACACCACCACCGTCCGTGCACTAGACATAGAATAACAATGCAATGCGTGTCGACCAGAAATCATTAGCCATGCTGCCATGCAACTAGATTTAATTCACGTCTTCAAGAAACGATTCAATTTGCAACATTTTATTATTTTATTTTGTTAAAACATTCCTGAGATGATAATAATATTGACAATTCATCATTCAACGATCAATTTAAATAGAATGTGATCTAATCTTCTCTGGATTCACTTGAGCTGGAACCAGAATCCTCACAGCTATCTCCCCGGCATGGTGCTGGTGGCTTTTGTGATGATGTTGGTCTGGTTGGCGAGGTTGGTCTGGTTGGCAAGGTTGGTCTGGTTGGCGAGGTTGGTCTTGTTGGTGCAGCTGTTGTTGGCTTAGTGGTTGGTGCAGCGGTGGTTGGTGCGGCGGTTGTTGGTCTGGTTGGTCTGGTTGGCCTCGTTGGCCAGGTTGGTCTTGTTGGTGCAGCTGTTGTTGGTGCAGCGGTAGTTGGTGCAGCGGTGGTTGGTGCGGCGGTCGTTGGCGCAGCGGTGGTTGGTGCGGCTGTGGTTGGTGCGGCTGTGGTTGGTGCAGCGGTGGTTGGTGCAGCGGTCGTTGGTGCGGCTGTGGTTGGTGCAGCGGTGGTTGGTGCAGCGGTCGTTGGTGCTGCTGTTGGCGCAGCCGTTGTAGATGGCTCTGGTGGTGGACATTCTGCAGTACACCCAGCATCCCATGGCCAATCACACACTTTGATTTTATCATTAAAATGAAGAATTGATGGGCAGTTGAACCAGTACGCAGTTCCCCAAGAGCATTGGTAGAAACTTCCGCAGTCATATTTGTCCGGGTACAAGTCTCCGTGATTGTGACCGTCACAGTCTTTACCATTCCACCAACCAGGTCCCTTACCATCACATCCATCGTCATTGCCTGCGCATTTGGCAAGATGTGGCCATTCACACCTCATGCCGACGGTGTCAAAATGAAGTCCTTCGGGGCAATCGTACAAGTGGGTGTAGTCATTGCTGCATTTGTAAAACGTCTTGCAGTCCTCAACATTTGGGTAGACACCATTTGGCTTTCCCGTACAGTCAAAACCTATTCAAGTTAAAGTTCAAAAATTATAGAACGGTACGAAAAACCTTCACTTTAAAACAAGAAATAATTGTTTTAAAAATGTTTGCTTAAATAAATGTATATGGTTGGAAATAAAATTACCTCCTGCGGAAGTACTTCCATGTACAGCTGCCACGATGGCCAGAAGAACAAGTGCGGATAATTTCATTGTGTGTAATTTACTAATTACTTATTGTATAAACCTTTGTCTTTATTGGAATGAACAATAATGAAATTAATCCGGCGTATTTATTGGAATCTGTAAGCGCGTCAATTTGAGCGACCTTCGAGTTTGACATAAAATGATGTACGAAGTTCAGATTACGCGTGTAAAACATGATTTGTGAAGTTGTATTTTCTGGAAAATGCCTTCATATTTTCATACATTGGTTGGTCAATTTTGCAATGTCAAGTTCAAGTACGTTTGCAGTTCGCAGATAGTTTAATCTCTACGCAATTGTGCTATCAGCAACACTTCCCCACTCGTCAAATTACGAAAAAGTAAAATACGATGCATGTCTCTGCTTTTCAACCTTATATATCTGTATTTGCTAAAATTTAGGTGGCGAACGGTGATGTCAAGTGATCGCTGATCCGCCCAGTACACTTAAACCTACAATTTTGAAACCAACTATCTTAAAGGCTCACATTCCTTATTAGTGAATCATACAGGAAGAGAACCATACAATCAAAAATTTACGTGTCCCGGCTTCGGAGCCATCCGAGACAAACACATAGTTTTCACCCAAATATGAGTTCTTTAAAAAATCAGTTGTTGTACGTAATGATAACGTCAGATGATTTTTTGATTGAAGAGGATGTTTTTCACTGAACGTCAAAATGTTATCTTGTTATCTAACACTGACTACTTGAACTTAGGATTACAATATCACACCCACGCCATGGATTAACCCATTTAGTATCATGTAAAATTTTCGTATGAACTTTCAAAGGAATTGTATTGCACCTTCTAGGAGCGCATTGACCATCGATCAAAAATCGTCGCGCATTCATCATTCAGATTGTATACCCTTATTGTTAGATTTATGGTTATAAAAACCATGTTCGCAGCAAACGCGAGATTTTTTTGAGACTGAAACTTTCGAAGGAGTCGAGTGTCGAGTATTCCGCTATACCTTCCACCCTGAATCCAAATTGTAATTTTGTATTTTTCCATGACACTAAAAGTATTGGTTAATATAAAATAGGGTGAAATTAATTCGTATGACTTCACACTACTAGGGATATGGAGTAACCTAGTGTCATCCCGACATGCCGCGAGAGATTTGACCAATAATGATTTTTATTTATGAAGCAACCTCTACAATACAGTAATTTGATTAGGAAATCTGACAACTCCATTTTCGCATAAATTAGTGACTCCTGCATCTTGGTTCTGTTCGTCAGAAGGGTACTTTCGTAGAAAATCCAGCGACATCATTTGGAATTCTATACAGTAGGAATAAAAACAATAAAAACACAAACACGAATAACGTCTAATTTTTTAATTTTTTTTCATTGGGTACTAATTTAAGGATTAAATTGCATTAATTTGATGGAAATAGAAGTACAATTATGTCCAACCCAAAAAAAAAGACACCAACAGCAGCTACAAATAAAACTCCTGTGGTCGCTCACCACTGGACTCGGGTGAAGAACAACAAATGCCTGAAACCTAATCCAGGAGAAAGTTGGAGAAAGTCGGTACTCCCTGGACTACTAGGACAAACAGAAACTTTTAGCTAATTGAGTGACCGGGCTCCAATCGATCAGCATAGTTAGAGAATTCGGCCGTTTGCTCTTTTACTCTAGAATATACCAGGTGTTATTGTACCGGTCAATGTAAATATTACACAACGTCTTCAATTCAATGCTCTCTCTTGTCTTGAAAGATTTCCAAGAGAATTCCCTGACCAAGTTACACACGTGTTAATCCCACAGCTGCCTGACGTCATTCAATTAAACTAGTTCTTCCAAATCTAACTGGTTTGAGCTAGCAATACAATTCAGATTTTTGGTAAACCCAGGATCGATTTGTATTTTTTTCAAATTGTACATCTGCATGTTTGAATTGAAGTGACAACCTGTCATAGTGTCATAAATAAAAACAAACGATCAAAAACATCAGGATTACTCCCCTGACATTTATTGAGGGATTATGTTTGTACTTTGAAAATATGTTTCCACTCAAGTAGCTTTAACGCATTTCACATTCCACTACTACGACATCGGATTAACCATATGATTCTGATGCTATCAATGTCAATCAGTTAGTTGTTAGTTAGTTTTGTCCATAGTATTTCATTCAAGCTCAAGCAATACATATTCCATGCAATTAAGAAGTACATGTCCAATTTCGGGTCACACATGCACCTGCTGATAAGAAATGGTTGTAATGTATCCATGAATAAAATTAGTTATGAATTTTTTTTAATTCAAGTTTAACAACAGAATTATACATTGAGAGGTTGTTAAAGAAAGTCGCCTCTCCCAGCATTTGAGAAATTCGGAGAGAGAAACAGGGACCAGTTAAAATGCATTTTAGCTTCAACATGCTTAAAATATGATTATGAGATTGTTTCTAGTGAATGTAATTCATCAAAAAAAAAATCACGTCATAACAAAATCAAAAGTACTTCAAAGCGCTTTAGAATTACTTCCTTGTATTTCAGTGGATCTTTAAATATGCAAACGAGTATAAACGTTTTACTAATGTTAAGTTTCAAATGATATTTTACGTTTGAATACTTTGAACGAAACAAAATCGAATCAAATTCTCAAATTAGAAAACTATACTCATAGGAAACTAAGGAAATATTTTATTCTGCAATTTTTATTTAACATACTAAACCTTTAATTTGGTACACTACGTGTCATTATACCAAATCGTGTTTGTTTGGTCCCTGCGTCATACTCATTTTCATTTCCCGTTTGTTATATAATCGTTTATTTTATCGAATTAGTCCGCAAAAGTAATCTCAATTGATAGAATTGAACAGTGTTCATGCAAATGAGAATTGCCAACACAGATAAGTCAAACGCCGTTTTGTTCGAAATGCATTCTCCCCAGCATGTATATATTAGAATAGTTAAAGAAGTAGTAAGTGTAGCGAGTATATATATATAGCCGATGCTTCTATTTTAGCCGTTACAGAACTGGTGTTTCTTTCTCCAGACATTTGTTTCGACTTTTAGAGATCGCCTACTCCGTCATCATTTCAAAATCCTTATCAATTCTTTGGACCCTTTCTTTTAGAATTTTATAAAGGTTGGTTCTAATGTGTTAGTCGAAAACTATAAGTTATACTAATATATTTCAAAGAAAAACATAAAAATGTTACGATTAGTGGCTTAGAACTAATGTAGCGTCAAAGCGGTTTCAAATTTTAGACCACTCACTTTAGTCAGTTGCAACGGTTTTGGGTCAGGACTACTGATGTCACAATTGTATACATTTTTACTCCCAAAATGGAAGTATTTGAAGGTGGTGTGTCAATGACCTTTAACTGCCTTAACATTGACATTTTGTGATTGTGCCTTGAGTAACTGGTAAAGGTCTTCCACACGCCCAAACAGTTAGGTTAGGGTAACACGCGTAGTTCTCTTGGGTCAATTTTGGTAATTGAACGCGCCCATGAGTGCAGGGAAAATGTTGATGTACGCTATTATCGTACATAGTTTTATGATAATTTTAAAATTAATAAAAAGAAAATGGTTAATGTAATAGAAGCGGTCATTCACAAAATTGTAGTTAATGAGTCCATTGGATTTTGCTGTATTGAATTTGCACATTTTTCAATCAAACGCAAAAATTTCAATTATAAAATATTTCATTCCTGTGCACGACAGAAGGACAAGAATGCATTTCCGAGAATACAACGTTTCGTTCAACCTCCATAAATACAACCAGACCTGTCCTACACAATTCCACACAAGTTTTACTGTTGACGAGGGAGATTCACGACGTGAGACTATGATTCATGTTCTGTCCTCTTGCGTTTCATGTACACAATTTAATCAGAGTGTATTATTTCTCAAGGAGTGATTTTTGCTCAAAATGTTTGTTCAAAAATGAAGTACCCAAATGAAGTACTCTGTTTGACAAAGTGTGTGCGATGCGATGTTCTACGATTTCTAAAACCGTAGACAAAATAGTGGGTTTATGATGAGTTTGATTAGACTTGGTGTGCTTGAAAGCGGTATAGCTTTTGTTGCAGTTTACTCTACATTTTGTTCTGAAAATCATTTTTTCCAGAGACACAATATCTGCAGGTCTTGGTATGACTGTTTGGATTACACGTAAATTTACGTGTAATCCAAACTACCCAAAATTAACATGCATCATGCGGCTTGCAAAAGATGCAATTTGGGTCGAGGGTATTTTGATTGACTAGATAGTGTTGATTGATCTGGTTTAGTGTATGCGATACATATACAGAAGCGATACTTGTAATAATCTGAGCAACAATTATGAATTTTATTTGCAGACGTTTTGATTCTTACTTGCTGCATGGCAACTCTCTCTCTGTATTGGCTCATCCTTTTCTGAAAACCTCCACTGATCAAACTAATATTAGCGCCCTGAGGTCAACTTTATCAATATTTCTCATTATACCAATCTAATATTCTCAATGGGATTTTTTTGGTATTTCGCAGGAAGAGTCAATTAATCCTAAAAATATAACATTCTGTCCTGTCGTTTGTTTTCCTTGTAAGTTAGTTTTGTCCTTATTTCCATTTCCCAGAACGGAAGAGGTGAAGGGAAACGTTGCTGTTTCAGCCTAGTAGTTGAGATGTTTGCATGCATACAAACGACTCTTCAAAATGGCAATTGGCATGGAGTGTGAGCGAAAAATTAATTTCGCGACTGTTGTAGTATGCCTAGAGTTATGAAGGAGTAATAGCGTGTAAGTATTGCATGGTTTGTGTTATGGCAATATCAAACGTTCACCGAACGAAGAGATCAAATTTGCGAATACTGTGTCCTGTATTTACTGTACTACGTTGTATAAATATGTATGGGTGAAGATTCACATACTATTCATTATGGTTTGCCATTCGCTCGTCAACGACAATGCAATTCACAATAAATAGAATAAATCCACAAACACATTGAGATTTCCGTTTCAGTCAGATCAAAATTGTCAAAGAGTGTGAAACGGTGATAAGATATCTTAATCGTCCAAAACAAGTGAGCATAATAATAATTTCTTGTAACTATAGACGATTTTGCAATAATTGAGAGACATACCCAATCCAGTGAACCAAAAACTGGTACAAAATAAAATTCTACTACATTCTGTTCATATTTTATAGTGCGTTCCAAGATGGCAGTGCGACCATCCGAAAATTTCGGTCTCAGCCCAGGCA
>JAQIXO010001901.1:0-11048 GCA_034700305.1 Protaphorura armata | reverse complement strand
CCCCCCCCCTCCCCCCCGTGCTTGATCCAGCCCCGGGCTCGTTAATTCCAGTTCTGAATGAGACCACTAAATCCTTCAAAGATTCAGTTATTACTCTTTTCATGGTTTCCTCATGAATTTGAGTGTGTACGACTACTTCCGTCGCATGTTCTTCCATCACCTCCTCCCCCATGTTGAAATTTTGCCCGTGTGCCCCGATGTACGGTTCAGTTCTTGCACCGACATATTTTATATTCAAAAGAACCTAGGCCCTTGTTACGTTTTCCAATTCCTGAACCTGCAAATATTTGGAATATTTTGTAATGTTGTATATTGTTTTTTAATTACAGATTAAAGAAAGCGTGCTGAAAAGGGACAAAGTAGGAATGGACAACGTACGTGTCAAGCTCATTGATCTGACCTCGGAGGTGAAAGAAGCACGGAGGATATTTCGTTCTTATACTACAATTTACTGCAGAGCATTCGCGCCCTCTGTCGACTCCGTTCGACACAAAAATTCTAATTCATGAGGAAATGAGCAACATTATTCCTATCTGCGAACAAAACCGGAAGACCTACTACAAGAAGTTTTTAACAGGCGAGAAATACAAAGTTCCAACCATACGGATTCATTCAATTTCTCCAATTACCCAGAAGGCTGAGTTAATTCAAGAAATCAACAGAAAAATTGACCTCGTGAGTACAAATCAAATGAGAGGAGTGTCAGATCTATCGGAACTTGAGGATTACGGATGAATTAGATGAGGCAGAAAGGTTGGAGCTTTTGACTCGTCAGAGTGACGAGCCAGATGTGAATATCTGGTAGTCATTCAATTTCGAACTTACAATAAATCATAAACTTCTTTACATGTAAAATGACTTACAGGTGTAGAAGGTTATTTCAGACGATAAGAGGTTCAAAGTAGATTTTAAAGACTACAAAGTTTCATGGGTTCTTACCTTTTTTAGGATTGTGTCTGCCCTTTTCTTGCAGAGTCTAGTCCTTTCTTTTTGATTGTCTTCGTAGGTCGACTTCTCTTTCCCACGGGACTTTTTGTCCTCCTTTTCGTCACTAAATAAAATAAAATAATAAAAATAATAAAATTCCTATCATACGCTGAAGTTGCAAAGGACATGATGCTGAGGATTTTGAGGGAAAAGAAATCTTACCTTTTTCCTTTTTTCTTTGCTGACTTTTTGATGGAGAATCTCCATCCCCCTTATGGGGGGAGAAGGAGTCCGAGCATATTCCTTTCGTGAACGGGGTGGTGTGAAACCTCCCCTGTCTTGGTTTGGTTGCAGCTCCATTATCCAGGTTAAAAGAAATGCTTACTTTTTGGGAACGACGACGCAACGACTGACTCTTAGTTCGTCAATATGATACTATTGTATTGTAGTTGAGTAAGTTCACCACATGACGTCACCGATGATCTCATTCAATGCGTACTTACTGTCCACTGAAGCTTAGGTCCGTGCAGGGATTTGCACTATTTGGGCAGAAGCTCCGCCCCATTTTTTTTTCCAACGGTCCACTGGAATGGTAGAACAGTACTATTTCTTTTCTTGAAAATATTGAACGGAATAAAATAATCTAACTACTTCAATTCTAAACAAAATTCCATCAGCTTCGGCGACTCAGACTAAAATCCTTCTCTATCCAAACAATGGCAGTGTCCCTGTACGTTATGCGTAGTATCGGCCATACGGGGATTATATAAATTGTAGAGGGTTCCTTACGAACGTGAAATTCGGCTTCTAAACTGACTCACGCGAAACCCATTAAACTAAGCAATAAAAACACACAGGTAGATATTCCTAAAGGAATAAGTTTTTTTTTCAGGTGAAGTCACAAAAAATCCAATAGGATGTTAGTTGACGTTGTAAATTTGATTTAGAAATTCATGAATGCTTGTACAAAAAGTTTATTTTGGAAATACATGATAGAACTAGTCTCATTCGGAATCTGATGATGATTTGTTGCGGTTTCGTCTCCTCTTCTTTCCGCCTTTACCTTCTCCTCCGTCTTTTGGAACGTTTTGGCGGGCATTGCGCCCGGTACAGCATTTTTTCCTGATGTACCACATGATCACGCCAGCCGCGATGAGAACGGACGCCACACCAAGAAAAATGAAGAGATTTGCCCAACGGAAACAGACCCTGAAAATAAAAATAAAATTTATAATTATTGTTATTCCCAAGAATACAATCATTTAATTCCAGCTAGATTTTCCATTCTATCATTCCCAAGACACTAATATCTTTCCAACCCCGCACCAGAATTTGTTAAATCCATTAATTTTAGATACTAACTCCTTCCCACCGGCTCTCAGTAATTAAGTTGCAAGTCCTTTCGTCAGATGAGTATGGACTCCTTAGGTTAAGGAATAAGAAAAGTATAGGTAAAGTGGTAATGGATCACGCTATTCGAGGTAAATTGAACAGTAAAAAAAATTTAGACAGAAGTCGAAATTCGTTGAAGTCACACGATTCAGTACTACAATCAATGATCCTCAAGTCCTCAAAACCAACTGACCACAAAAGTAAAAGACACTCTGGAACATGAGTGATGCACAAAGAATAGAATAGGAGAATTAAGGGACGAACCATCTCGCATATTCAACGTGCGCCCACCCAAGAATAATTTCATAATACAATTTCCTGATGACTAAATCCTCAAGCACTGTGTCCGAAAGCTTCAGGTTCACGGTGGAGGTCGAGTGATATTATATTATTTCATAGTTAATAGAGCAACGATGCGTAATTTAGTATTAGACACTTTTGTGTGTGCAATTCTGTGTTTAACTGTGGCTAGCCCATACGCCGTTCCGGCACGCCTTATGTAAATTATATATATTTGATATATTCGAATCCGTTTCCGGAAAATTGAAAATGTTAAAAACAGAATGTCCAACTTGCATTCGGCTACTGATTCCGCCTCTAACCCTGGAGTAATTATAAATCCCAAGAACCATTTCGAAGCGCCGGGTCCTATTCTGAGGGACCGGAAACCAGTTGTCAGTCTTCCAAAACCAATAAAACCACCTTCGAAAACCGTGGAAATGTCAAAAGATTTGAAAATTCCAAACCCTAACCGTCACGATCCACCAAGCATAAGTAAGTTTGGTAACCCGAGACAGAAGGTTGTTCCTCGATTTGAGCCACCGTCCCAAAGAGTCATTCGTGGACAGAAAACAATTCCTGCAACAAAGGACTCTGATCCATTACTTCTCAACCATTACCGAAGTTCTTCACAACGAAACTCGAAACCATAACACTAAAAGCCTTGACAAAACCGATAAAGTAATGTGGCATGGAATGACCTCAAACAGCTTACCGAAGCGTGTAAGTCTTGAAACCAAGGAAATACCTAGGGATCACAAGACGAGGAATAGACGGCCAAAACTATCATAGAAATTTCCGAAATTTCCATTCGAAGTTGATTTTTCGGAGGTCACGGATAAATTGGACAAAATATTCGAGTACTTTAAAGCCGAAAAGGAAGGATTTTTCTCTGAAATTAAATCCAGCTATGGAACTATCGTTCACGCAGTTCAGCTCATAGATGGAGTTGGTGGACTCGTGAAGGACGTCGTTACTCTAAGTATTGGATTATTTTATTCTATATTGCATATTAACCAAAGTACTTAATTACATATATATATATGTACTACAGGTTGGAGTCGCTTATCATGGCTCCTATACAATTCACCTTGTTTCTGAAAATGCTTTATGGAATAATAAAACTGTGGTGAGTTAAGAATTTGTACTGTTGTATAAGACAAAACCTATTAGTGTGGAATTCCTAATTCATAATATTGAATTATTTATAGTATCCTGTGCTTGAAACGAAGGCTTAAGAAGAAAGAAAGTACAACAGAATCCGTCGAATTAAGGATTGTGAACGTTGAATAAAATTCTATTCTGTTATTAAATAGAGAAAATTCTGACATTGTTCTATTACCAGTATCATGTATTATAGTGTTTTGCATTATAATACAATTATAATGCAATTAACTGTGGAATTTGTTTGAGTTATTCGTATTGTGTTGCTTGTTAATATGAAGCTACAGATAAACGACAATATATATTTAACGAGTTGCAGATTTTCCGTCTTGAGTAACAATCTAAACATTTGTGTACATACTAAAACTGTTTTAAAGTTATATTTTTCATAAATTACTGTGACAACGTTTTCAATTTTAAAATGAATATAAACACTGAATAAAAATGATAAAATATTAAATTATTACAAGAATACTGTGAAATCAGGTTGTATCGAAGTTACACTTTTTATAAGATACTGTAAAAACACTTTCAAAAAAATGAATATAAAGACTGAATAAAAATGATAAAATATTAAATTATTACAAGAATACTGTGAAATCAGGTTATATCGAAGTTACACTTTTTTATAAGATACTGTAAAAACACTTTCAAAAAAATGAATATAAACACTGAATAAAAATGATAAAATATTAAATTATTACAAGAATTCTGTGAAATTAGGTTATATCGAAGTTATACTTTCTTATAAGATACTGTAAAACCACTTTCAAATTTAAAATGAATATCAATAATGAATAAAAATGATAAAATATTATATAATTACAAGAATACAGTGAAATCAGGTTATACCGAAGTTATACTTTCTTATAAGATACTGTAAAACCACTCAATTTTAAAATGAATATAAATAATGAATATAAATAATGAATAAAAATTATAAAATATTAAATTATTATAATAACATGGTGAAATCAGATTGTACGGAAGTTATACTTTTATATACTGCAAAATCACTTTCAAATTTAAAATGAGTATAAATGGTACACATGGAAGACCTGTTCTGGTGCCCAAGAATTATTCTGTCTTGACGCAAAGCCAGATGAGGAAGCAGCACACGGTGATTGCCACTGCAAGAAGAATGGACAAGAACGATCTCTCTGTCCATGGTGTATGGTTCCCTTCCATGCAACCCCGTATATTTACCATCAGAATTCTATCGTAGTGTTTTTACCTCTATATGAGGGTTTTTCCTACTATCTCTGGTTTATATATAAGATATAACGATAACGAAGAAAGGGTGTGGTTGGTCTGCGAGTCTGCGAGTACGGGTATGTGGGATTAAGATAACGAATCTGCGTATGGGACTAGAGGATACAACTAGTACCCAGTTTCAGGCTGGGACAGCTTGTCTCGAGTTCTCGTCTGTGGTGAGATTGTCTAATCTATGTGCTGCGTATATGTGCTCTCTGCGCCGTGACTAGAAGCCTCGGCTTAAGTATCCGGTTTAACAATCAGTACATATACTTGTAACTACTTCAACAAATAAGATGGTTGGGTTATGGACAGGGTGCGTAATTATCAATATAATTATGATTTTGTGTGTCAATTATCACTTTTTTTTATAAATTATCCAGATAATTCTAATAATTATAATAAAGTGATGGGATAATGATAAGACCTCAAAAAATTAGATAATTATTTAGATATATATCAAAAAAGTGATAAATATCTGACAACATCACAATTATTATATGTATCCAAACAATTATCAAAACTTGTGATTATAACACTTACTCTGCGCAGAGTCTCAAATTCACACCTGGGCATCTGATAATTATAAAGTGAAAATTTTGAATTTTTGGTAAAGTGATAATTATCTACTCATTTTTTTTCTTGATAATTATCACGTAATTATCAATTTTCATTATCACTCGAAAATTATAAAACACACCATGGTTATGGACTTAATGACTATAAAAATTAATAAATCTGAACTTACATTTTTTTTACCGAATGATGCCATTTTTTGAAATTAAATTGTTTCAGAAATCCTTTAGCGTATCAAGCAAGCCCCAACCAATGGAAGTGAAATCCACTTGTGAAGGTGTATTTTTTAAAATCTTCTTTGAGACGCATAAAATGAGTCATGTAAAATGAGTCATTTACCCCGACCTGACGCCGTTCTTTCTCCCTGTCTTGCTGGTACTGCTTGCGAATTTTTTCTTGTTGCATTGCCTGTTTGCGTTGGTGTTCGTCTGTATTTTTCTTTTGTATCTCCAGTAATTTCATCTTGTCGGCCATCTCTGCACGACGAATACTTTCGATTCGGTCAAGTTCATCTCTAAACATTCAAAAAGAACCATGTCAAAGAAGTGCGACTAAATTAAGAAATGAGGGAGAATGGGTGTTTAATATTAAATTTTGCTGGAGAACAATCTCAAAGTGTCAAAGTGCTGCCCTCATCGCTAGTTCTGGCAAAATAAATTCAGAATAAATGTTTTAGTCAAGAGTTACCTTGCATTCTGGATCTTTTGTGTCGGAGACTGTTGCGGTTGACGCTGTCCCTGTGGCTGAGGGATATCTTTTACAGCTTGTGGAACAGTGCTGGAAGGATATGATAGTCCCAGTTCGTTGGCTCGGGCCTGAATTGGCCGGAGAGCGTTCAAAATCGGTGTAGTCACCGTCAAGTCAGACACGAGCGTGAAGTCTGAAATCATGATAGAATTAATAAATTATAAAGTACTTATTTCCAATACTACTAAATAATATAATCATGTTAATGTATTATTTTTCTCCCGCCCTATAAAGACAAAATTACTTACAGTGTCTAAATCTGCCCAGAGCCATTCGGTAGAGATGAAATGCATATTCCGGCTCTCTCCTTTCGTTCTCTATTTTGGCCAATTCCAAGAAATGCATACCTTCAGTGAGCATCAACTCACTGGTGTATATAGACATTTTTCTGAATAAAACCTTTGCAAACTTTTTGGAATTTATGCAAATTGGGGTGAGCGGTAATGCTCTGATGACTGGGTTGAGTTGAAGAATGAAAGAAAAGAAGAAAGGAAAATGTAAAGACGCTTGTTCTTCTGGAGTGTGAGTCATGGTCAGCGCTTAAAAATGACAATAACAAGTGCGTTAGGAAAGTCAGTTCCTAACGTACTTGTTAAACCCATTCAACATATCCACCCTCAAGTCACCCGAAAGTGAATTAGCTGAAGTTATGTTATATGCAACCTCAGATAGTTTATATTAAGATTCAGAGATCTGGTGTGATAGAATTTTGCATTACTTCTAACTTGTTTACATTTACTGGATCAAGCCATCATGGGAGTGTGAGTCATGGTCAGCGCCTGACAATGACAATAACAAGTGCGTTAGTAAATCTCATTTGTTCCTTCCACTGATCTCAGTCATAATGGGCGACTCCTTTTCATGGATTCCTGCATTGTACTTTAACTTTAACTGGGTTGACCGTAGTATGCTATATGAGTCTGAACAATTACGCCTCAGATTCAAATTCCTCGTGAGTGAATGGTGAAGCTTAATCTTAGAAAATACGAAAAATCGAAACGCAAGTTTCATAGAAACATTAATTATCGTTAATTACTTGAAGAGTTGAAGAATGTCGTTGCAACAATTGGCACCTCCCTCTCAACGATTAGTGGTGTGTAAATTTTGTGGGGCAAAGGTTTTATTCAAACATTTGGAACGTCACACTGAGAGAAACCCCAAAAACACACGGAAAACACCCATTGCTTCAGAAGCAAAGAACACTACATGAGGTTTTGGTAAATTAATAAATGTTAATGCGCAGATAATGTTAATGTACAGATTTTCCCATTCGATTTTCTATTATCCTTAAAATATAATTTCTAATCCGTAATTGATAAATAGGCTGTACAAAGAAATAATGATTCCAAAGAAGACGAGGCCCAACTGTCATCGAATGAGAACATTGTAGAGATCAATCTGTGTGAGGATTCTGCAGAATTAACCACCCCAAGCCATGGGTAATTAGACTTATATATGAACAATAGTAATGTAGTGAAGGAATTCAAATTCCAAGCACTTCGAATGAAATTATATGGATCAGTTCACTTCACCAAACACTTAATTATGCATGACAATTGACAGGTCTCAGTCTGAACCAATGGCATCTACTTCAGGACAGAATGTATCTGAAATGGAATGGGAAGACGATGACATGTTCAATCTTCTCGTATCTAATTGTGAAGAAGTCAATGACCCGTCAAGCTTTAACTCAGAGTCACAATTCCGTTCTACTCATGGTGAGTTTTTCTTTCTTAAAAATTAAATAGAAGTACGGGGTGACTCATAACTTCTTAACCAATCTTTTTTGTATATGTGGTAATTTTCTTTAGATGTGGTACAAGAAGCTGAAATAACCATTCCAGAAAATGTCAACGTATCACAAAATTCAGTGACAAAAGAATACATGGTCAGTAAGTTTGAAACCCTTCTCTCTCAAATACAAAAGCAATTGAGGGGAGTAGAAATCGGAGCTCATTCAAGTGAGAAAAAAGCAATGGTTGGAGGAGTCCAATGCCAACAGTCACCCGCTGCTGACGCTCAAGAACGGCAAATGCAATCGGTACGGCACTCAAAATCAATTAATGAAATTCTGACACATCTTCCTAACTTCCGAAGGGCTTATGCAAGTGAATTGGCAGAACACTATGATGACCCAGTCGGTGTTAGATGCGAGAACTGCTACGACCCAGTCAAAAAATTCGGTCTCATCAGCTATGACTTTGGTGATGGGGTTGACTTCAACAAATTGAAGCAGCCCATATCTTTCGGGAACCTCAAGTCTAAAATTAATGAACACCTGGGTACAATTGTGCACGCGACAAATGTGGCTATTGCCCATGCGAAGGAGGAGGAGAGAAAGAAGTTAATTCCGCGGAACCAAACCGTGGGAATGAACCTTGCTCGATTAGCTTACATGTCCGTTAAGGGTCACTCAAGTCAATCAGATTACGAAATGCAGGTTGCTTGTGCATCCGCTAATGGCGTTGATATTGGAGAAAAAAAATCATAGCCGTATGTTCGCAGCAGAAATGACCCAACTTTTTCACACTGTCCTGCACAGCCGACTAATTGTGCTACTTCAAGCTGAAGTTCCTGCTACTGGGTACCCCTCCCCATTCTCCATTATCGCAGACAAGTTAACACCAAGCCGTCGCACTCTTCAAGTCGTGGGGATGATGACATTTATTGCTGGATTGCATCAGCATTTATTACTGGATGTGACAACTGTCGGTGAACACACTGGAAAAGGAATTGCAAAAATTATATTTGATAATTTGAGGAAAAACTTGCGAGGAATCGAACTCAAGGAGAGACTTGTGGGCGGAGCGTTTGATGGACAATACTTCCACTTAGGTGTTCCTGGATATTTGCTTGATTTGATGGGGGTTCTGGAAGAGCACAAAAAGTGGTACTCCTTCCATTGGGACCCCGCACATTTGATAGAGCTGGCCGGCAAAGATACACTTTCAGACCAAAACAATGCATGGGTCACAAGCACCTTAAACTCAGTGTCATTGTTCAACAAAGGAGTAGGATGGGGAAAGGCATATGAAGAGCTAATTGAGCTAGGAAAAGGACAAGCTCGTGCTCCAATAAATTATGCGGACACTCGATTCGTTGCCTACACGGGGAACGCACTACGAAATTTTCGAGATAATTATCGATTCATATACCAACGCTCCACGACATTACAAGACGACAACGTCAATAAAATAAATAATGCCACTTTTGTCCTACGTCTTTCTGGTCTCTTAGACGTATATGAGCAAATAGGGATTACTTCAAGACAAGTTCAACTTCCACAACGCTACACGTGGCAAATAGATCAATACATAGAAGAGGCCCAGACAATGCTCGAAGATGTCCAGCGCGCATGGAGAGGAACAATCGAAGCAGACAATTGTGCCTTCACTTTAATTTGGACGCAAACTGTGAAAGAACTACTTGACAAGTCTGAATTTATGGGGCAACCAGTTCTATGCACCGAGACAAAGAATATCCAGACCCGGTCAACAAGTACAGATAATTCAGCAACAATAACCAGCTATGATAGAGCAATTGAACATGTGAAAGTTGGTCTTACATTGTTTGCTGAGACATTCGCAAAAAACATCTCTGATCGGTACAAGACAGCACATGTCCCAATATCATTTATGGCCGGAGAAATTTTTTCCTTGAACAAAATTGTAGAACGAAACCCAAAACAAGTTCCAACGTGTTTTAATGAGTACACTAAACTGGCAAAAGGGACACGATTTATCCGATCGGATATTACGTATACTGAATTAGTGAATCAGTATGAAATATTCACAAGCATTGTTCGCCAGGAATACCTTACATTGGATGAGGAGGATAGAAAAATATGCGAAAACGACCTTTACAGTAAACTTTTGGAAAGGAAAGAGTCTTATCAGGAGTTAGAGAGAGGTTGCACAACTCCTTCTCGTTAGTACATTGAGGACTCAGTGTGAAGCAGTTGCTGAAGGGATGGGAAGCATTGTCGACAGGCACATGGATGGGAGACCCAATCTGAGCAACGACAAACTCGCGAGCGAGAGTTATCTTGCTTGGAATGGTCCACCTCCTACTGTACAGGCCAATGAAATGTGCAAGGCCGCACTGACTCTGAAATTCCGAGGATTCGACAAGTTAGACTTCATTCGAAGAACTGACCGACCAGACAAGCTACAAGTTTTTGAAACCTCAAAAGTCGTTGACCGTATTAACTCGATTGCAGGAAAAATTCCATTTTGATTCTCTTGGTGAACTCAGTGTTTTATTATTGACAACTTACCGTCAAGATTTTAATCTGAAGTATCAAACATAAAGTCACATAAAATACTGTTGTCCATGGTGTCTCTTAGAAGAATTAAAGCATTTTACGGTCAATTCAACATTTTAATGTAATGTCTTCAATAAAAAAAGCTGTCAGCTTAATTAGAAAAGTTTATCGCCGTGGTGATGTATGGTTTTTATTTGCAACAAAACGAGTTTCTATCCTTCCATCCACACTTCCTCTCTCCTTCGCTCCTCTTCTCCCTTTTATTTCTCCCCCTTCATTCCGCTTCTTCTCTCCCTCTCCTCTCTCCCTTTTTCTTTTCTCCTTCCTCCCTTTCCTTTTCCTTCCTCCCCTTCTCTCTTCCTTCCTCCCCTTCTCTCTTCCTTCCTCCCCTTCTCTCTTCCTTCCTTTTTTTTTACAAAATAAAACATATTTATTTATTCTAAAA
>JAQIXO010001900.1:0-11049 GCA_034700305.1 Protaphorura armata | reverse complement strand
ATATTGCAAGAGCGAATATTAATAGAGTAAATGCATAAGCAGAAAAATGAATTCATTGATTGATCATTTATAAGCTTATAATAGCTTACAACTACTTAGAGCTTACCTCTGCAACTGAGGCACCCGAGACAACAACTGCAACAGTGAGAGTACCGAATAATAAGGTTTCCCACATTTTAATAACACATCCGATGATACTATTTCTATTGAACCGTAAACTGCCAAGTCTAGTACTCACTGAAACTAGAGTCGAGGACAAGGGTATGGCAATATATTTGACAGAATCAAGGCAGTCGCATCTTTTTACGAAACCGCTGGATAATTTTACATTCAGAGAGTTGAACCTCATTATGAACAATCATACTAAGATTATTCAAACACCCATATCCTATGGAAATAATCTCATGGGTCGAAATATTTTAATACTTTGTCGGTGTTTCTTTCTTCAGAGTGTATCAATAGCGATTCAACTCAGAGGAAAGTGCAAATCCCGGATTATTTGATCGAAACCTGTTGTGTATAATAGCGTTGTAGGTTTTATGACACCAGCGGGTGTGAAAGAAGGGAAAAGGGAAAGGGACGTGTGGTACTCTATTCTCTCTGTATAAGAACACGAGAGCGAGGGAAATAGTAACGGACTCTGTTCTTTGTGTTGTATGTATGTTTAGAAGAATCGAGAAGGACAGTGTAGTACAGATATATTACGTTTTGTGTTGTATCTTGTGTGTACTTCTTAGAAGCATGATGCAATGTTCTTGTGAGTTTGAATCAGAAGAGGATGGGCTGAGTGACGGACGCTTAGAATAATGTAAAGTTAGTGCTGGCTTGGGTTCTAAAGCAGTAGGACCAGCGTCCAGTCACTCTGTCGTGCCGTAAATTCGGAAGACATTTTGTTTAAGACTATCTTGTGTGAATTGGTCAAGTCAAGTCTTGTGTTCTTGACTTAAAGTTAACTGTGAACTACTGAATAATAAATACAGACAATTAGAGTGAATTCTCGTGGTCGTATTTACAGAAATCAATGATTATTTAGACCGAGTCTTCAGTTATTCAGACACATAGTTTTCGGTAACGACACAGAGTTAGTCCAGTAATTAGATTCACAGACGAAGATGCGTAAAGACTGGAGTGTGGTGGACTTGTCGGGTAGAGAGTTGACCCACTCAACTGTTGAAATTAAATAGCAGTGACTTTGCAGAGACTGGCTTTGGACACCAAGAGTAATTTCATTGTTATTCAACAGTGTATTTACTACAGGAATGTTTGTGTTTGGGTTTACTTAACTCATGACGTAATGACCCTAATGGGATGTCATGTGACGACTAAATAAATAAATAAATAAATAAATAAATACACACATTATGTTTGAGAAACATGTGTCATAATATTAAAAATAAAATTACTTCGTGTAAAGAAGTAAAACTAAGAACTAAACACCACGTGATGCTGTAAAATCTGACACAATCTCTTTAGAGCAGTAAAAGCAACTGCTTTCATCACTTGACTCGGCAACTTAAACATTCAAAGTTGATTTTCAAGTAATACACTTTTGACCGCCCAAATGAGACAGACCGAATTAATTTGAGATCTTCATGGAATTATTTTTAGATAAAATGGACATCAATTAACCAATGGATCTTAATCGGAGTAGATTTATGGGGAAGACCAAGGAGCCCATTCACTGTCAAAATATCGGCACATGTGGTGGGTGGACTGCATCTCTGTCCGAGAAAACACTTCGGCCTCTGCAAAATCGATGTCAGTTTGGCTCATTTATTTTATTCAAATTCAAGCTTAGACTCCTATTCTGTAACCTCGTTTGACTATTTCACTCTCATCCATATTCCCTTTGGGAAACGAAATATTAATCTGGTGCAATCCAAATGAAAACGACAGGTCCCATCCGCGGGGGGTCAACGAACCATTATGTCGTATTTTTTTTGGGTTAAGCACGGTGGAATATGGTTGTGACCCAAGTTTGACATTCGTACCTGTCCGTGGGCACCTGTGGCGATTTTTTGAAATTCGACTTCGCTACAGTGGTCTGTTTTTGCTTCAGCCTCCCATAATTTGGGCTGAACTTTCTTATAAATTTGAAATCGAATTATGGTTAGTACGCTGGAGCTACACGCATAGAAATTTTCAAAAATCAGAATTTCTCTATTTTGACCTCCCTAAAACGATATCAACTGAAACTCACAGGCATACTTTTTGAGATTTTAACTGTAGATAACACATTATCCCCAACCTTACTTTAAGAAAATCCGGTACTTTTTAGACAGCCTTCTCTGTACCCGTATTCCAGCGTTGGAAAATCTAGAACTGTTTCGCACAGACGGATACGAAGAGTATACGAAATCCTTCCGTGAAAGTTTCACCACTCGCACTCTGGATTGGCTCCGTGTTGACGTATTGGGGAGAAACCTATTACGCACTAGCGTATGCGGATCATGACTCTGGGATATTTTGGATAATTGCAGAGAATTTGAATTTATTTCATAAGAAAGATCTTTTGGGTGAAACTTGTTTGTCCTATTTGTGACGGAAAAGTTGCCGTTGTACATATATTACAAAAGCAGAAATATGCTTCCGTCCGATAATTCTGGAACGGAAGAGGAAGAAAAGTTTGTGACACGGACAAGAGAAATGCCTGTAATTTATTCCATGTTCTGGGGTTCGAGATTCTTAAAGTGGTGCTCGGAATATTGCCGCGATGAATATAAATCAAACTGGGACTGGGAGTGGAGAACGAAAAACGATAACAACCACGCAAAAATCGTTCATTTTTTAACAGATGAAAATTTACTAACTAAAAGTGTTGAAATTAATATGACATGGCTTAATCAAAGTAAACTGAAGAGAACACCTAATTTCTTGGTGTTCCTATTACGACTCTGCCTAACCGACATAACTCTTTAGACGAGGATTTTGAATTGGTATTGGATCGCTGGTTTAAATCATGTTTGAGTGAAGGCAGGTGCGAAGGTGCAATTGGGTGCGAAGTTGATTCGTGCTTGTCGTGATCAGACTTGGTACGATGCTGTACTCAAAATTCTAAGAAATAATCTTCCAAATTACTATCCCAACGCATTTGTATACATGTCTGAAGGGGATGAGTATAACTTATGGAAAAGTTGTGTGGGTGTCAAGACAAGAGAAAAATGTTATTAGTCATCAAAAACTACAATTTCTATGCACTCTTCATAGCAAATCAAAGTAAGTGCTTTCAATTATTTGATGAAGTGATTGATTTCATTTATACAGATCCCAAAGTAAAAGATTTTAGAGATGCATTGAATGAGGGTTTGGCAAATGCATTTCATGTATATCTACGCGCGGATTTGATCGATCTAGCTTTTAACATTATTTTAAAGATTCAAGATGAACAGACGAAGATACAAATGATTCAGCAAAATTTTGCAACTAAGGATGATAATCATGAGCTCAGAGATGTTACTAAACAAACGTTCACAGAGATTATAAATGGGAATGATGAGTTATGGCGTCTTAGACAACTGGCAAAAATTAAGAAAGAGGAGTTACAAAGCAAGTTCTTTACATTAGGTCAAAGAGTTCAAATTTTTATTCAATTAAACGCCCGGGTGTTTAATCGGTCAATTGCGGTAATCTGTTTATTTACAATAACGATGGTATACAGATTGCCTGGAATAGAACCTGGAGAAAATGGAACATATATGTTTTTTGTAAAATCGGTTCATTCGGTTCCAAACCGAAACCGAACCGAAGTTTCGGTTCGGTTTTGACTTTCGAACCGAACCGAAATTTCAGATCGGTTTCGGTTTGGGCTTCGAACCGAACCGAAAGTTTTGAGTTCGATTCGGTTCATTAACTGAGGGAACCGAAATATATCGGTTCGGTTTTCGGTTCGGTTCGCTTAAAATTGGAACCGATCGGAGCCCTAATCAGTATGTTGCAGTGTCATATAACTTAATATACATATGTTGCAGGAAGAACTTCTACACTAAAATTCTACAAATACGGTATAAGAAAACAAGAACGAACTGCGCACTTTTATTTTAGGTATGGTGTGGTCTTATGAATTTCATGTTATGAAAGTGAACTTGAACTTTAAACGCGTACGATTAATGCATTATCATTATATGTATAAGTTTAAAAATAGGATGACAAATGAACACTCGGTAGACTAAATTCAATCTGTGATTATGCAAGAATAAAATTGTTGTGTAATAAATCTCATTCAGTTTGAAGTCAAGGCCATATCTGCCAGTACATCGACCATCACGTCCCATTCTACACAAAATTAAAATCTGCACTTTGTTTATTCAAAAAATTAACTATATTATCACACACTATACACTATATTATATTTTTTAAAGAAAATATGTGTTCCAATAAAATTATTCTTGTACTGAATACAGTGGTTCTGCTGGTACTGCTGGGTGTACCTTTAAGTAACGGCCAAGTTCCTCGAGATCAGTTCTTCCCTTTCGGCAGTGTTCCGCTTCTCCCGGGAGAAATATATTTTGTGCCGTTTTTGCCGGCAACCGGCAAAAACGGCAGAAACGGCAAAAATACCCTCTTGTTCCTAAATGCTGCCCACAATTGTAATAGGCGCAACCTCCACATTATTTGAATTAAAATCCAATTCAAATTCAAAAGCCACAGTAGTTGAAGTGAACAAAATATTAGGAAACGTATTTTTGACCTTTGTTTATCTCTGGTCTCTGGTTTGAATTCATGAATTTCAGAATATTTAGCAATTCACTGGCAATTTAGTAAATTCATTTAATTTTCTTTGCCACAGTTAGTCAAGACGTTTCAGAGTCGGAGGAAGTGGAGGAAGAAGTGCAAATTGCTGGCAGTGCTAAAACATTTCAGGCATCAGAACTGACCAGTTTGGGAGTAGTCGTGAACCCAATGCAAATACCACATTCGGATTCGGAAGGATCTGAAGAGGCTGGAGATGTCCCATCAACTTCCAATCTCCGTGTCTGTGCCTCTCGGTCAAGAGCTTTTATGAAACTGGTTACTCACGATTCCAGTAACGTCGAAACGGAAGATTTTGGCATTGAAGAATTTGAAGTTGATTTTGAAGTCTTGTATTTATACCATTATACAATCTCCATTACTCCTCCAGTTTAAATAATCTATTATTATATTTTAAATTGACAGGTAAGGGATTGAGCTCTTCATGTAAGGAACGCCGGCCGTAGTGGCTATCCCACAAGAACCCGTACGACGTCATTGCAGCTGTATCTCTGGAAATAGGTGACAACAAGTTTTACCCTGAGTCAATGATGGCAAAGGAAATTAGTGACGCCATGGAACCAACGAATTGGTGGTTAACAGTTTCGTCCTGGCCTGGAATAACCCGTGCTCTCTCTACTTTTGAAAATGAGCTCATGAGCTTACCTGTCACAACAGCTGGAATAGAACGGGTATTATCTGTGGTTTCGAATATTTTAACTAAGAAAAGGAACAGGTTGGGAATAATTAAAGCTTTTCAACTGTGTGTAATTTATATGGCAGCTGCCATGAAAAATGGAAAACATTTCAATTCTGACGAATTCGAGTAAATGTTGTTACGTTATATATTATGCGAAGAGGACTATTTAATTTATCGACTACTTCCTTGTTCAAATTTTTAGTTTTCAGTCTGTAGATGTATGGGTTGGAACTTAGAATTTAAATTATAAATAAACAAGAAATATTTTGGATCCAGAATTCCTTTTATTACTTGAAAGTAGGTATTTCTTCAAATACTCGACCAGGTTCGCAATGCATACTATACACATTTGTTTTCTTAATGTTAACGTATACTTCTAGGAATAATCTCATTACTGCCATAGCGTCCCGCGATGGATCATGGACTCCAGAATGTATGTCCTCGTTGAAATTATAATGATATAAAGACCTAATCCCTATCCCTTGAGTTACTGGATCGCCATGCTTGTCATGAACGATTTCCCCGAACTCATTCCTTTGATGTTTTCTCCAATGCCATTGAAGATGAAAAATTCCAGAACTTTTCCCGTCTGGGGTTTTTACTTTCTTGAAGTCTCCTACACACATATCCAAGGCACGGAAATCCGTCTCAATCCCTGATCCTACACACAGTTTACCATCTAAGCAGAGCTCAACTTTCTTCTGGACAATTTCTAAACGGGATCCATTTTGCAAGTAGTATTTGCCAATTCCATTTAACTGTAAAAAAACACGAGTTTGTAGATGCAGCAGCAGCAAAACCCAATATGATGTACTGCACAAGTATAGGTTGGACAGAAAATCAGGGATACACGGCATACCTTGAAAAGAAAGGAATTTGTGATTTAGGATCCTGGTGACCGTAAAACTTTCATCGGAAATCCGTCCATAACTTGTAGCTCAGAATTTACAATGGAGACTGTGCCGGCCTTGTGACGATCAATTCCCCTCCCTAAACTCGCAATCCAAAGATCTAGTTTCTTTTTTCATCCAGTATTTCCACAATGGCTGAGACTCCTGTAGAGCTATGACGCCCTCCAGATGGACAACCGCAGTTCCACCAAGGGCTGGGCCTACTGCTTCGGTCGCAACAACCGAAGAGCCTACCACAACCCCTGCGCCATTCATAACGTCAACTCCTTCATCCATATCTACTTCTCCATTCCGCAACTGGAATTAATAAAAATTCAATCCGTATTTGAATTATACATCATGCCAGTTGAATAAATACTCGCAATTATAGTAAATAATAAACATTAGGTAAGAAGCGTACCTTTCTCCTTTTCGCCCGACTACAAATCCCCTTGACTTTCATCAACTCACCCGGAGTAAAACAATTCAAGAGCGCCTTCAAAAATATGAATTTCTCGTCACGGGCTGCTCCTGATGCCCATGACAGTGTCACATCCTATATACATCCTATAGAATTAAACTGTATTATTCAAATATTCCGACACTAACCGGTGAATAATTATGACTAAATAATTATTATTTAAATGTACTTCATTTTACCTGAAATGTAGCTTGACACGCGTCCATCGCTCCTAATCTCTCTGAGAGGAATTTGAAAACCAATATCCGTCACACGCGGATCCGTTCTCAACCAAAAGATTTAATTACAGCTGAGGAAAACTAAAATCGATTTTCTTGAATTCTGAACAAATGAAATTGGAATTCAAGTGAATTCAGATTCAAAGGGCACTCGAGGGAAATTCGAGTAATAATTTGTTTAACTTAGCAATACGAAATGTCCAAGTTTTGGTATTACATCCCAGGTAGTCAATGGATTTGCAACTAGAGATTATGAATACGATGCTAGTAGCTATGCAAAAAATAATGGGTTTATTCGTGTACATAGTATTTCGTTGAAGTAACATTTGTGAAAAAATATATATTTCGGTGAGCTGGCGATCCAAGTTGTGTGGAGCGTTTCGGTTGTGTCAACGATTCTAACTCTGATACTTTGCCACATGTTATTTTGAGTTGACTTGTGAATTCGTGACAGGAAATACTCAAAGCACTTGTTCTGCCAATATTCAGATAAATGATTTGGTTTACTTAAAGGCATAGGGTGAATACGTAAGTTTTAGTCGAATAATAACTTTGACTCAAGTATGACTTGAAGTGTTGTGTCAATTATTCCTTCTGACATTATCGTTTATAAAATGATGACTCTAAAACTTCATTCAAGGACAAGCTTGTACCGCTGTAGTGTAAATTTTCTTAATTGTGTAACATTTCCGAAGGCTTTTGTTAGCGTGGGCATAGTTCTCACGCAAATATTCTGTTGGATAAAACTCTTGAGTCAAGATTGTGTAAAGGATCCATCGTGTCGGATTTAATAATGTCCAGTGCAATTCATGTCAAACACGCACGTGTCGAATTATTTTTTTCGAATTCAATACTGTTTGAACACAAGTTGTCATTCAGCAAGACATTTTATTTATTTGAGTATCTGTAGAATAAGTACCGATAGTATTGCCTTTCATGCTACCCAGTGTCCATTTCGTTGCAACAAATAATATAGTTTGGCTTGGACCAGTGGAGTGGTTGCACACAACCCATATACATTTAGTGATCACAGAAATATATATTGAGGGAATATTTCAGAAACCGTACTTCAAATAAATACCATGTACACCATAAAAATATATGTCGTTGCTGCGAGTATTCTAATCTTAATCCCTAATACCAAATCCCTCGAATATCGGGAAATTAATTCCAAATCTGGAATACTCCGTCTTGCAAAGTTGAGTAAATTGTTCCACGAATTTAAGCATTGTCATATACAATTGGATATTCCTCACAGTGACAATCCCAAGTTTCAAATTGAACTCAGCCCGCTCAATGTACCCGTTATACTACACTCGTCCAAGATAATGCTGAGACCAGAATATAACGACACACACGCGTACAATTCAACGCTCGACGTCAGAGAAGACTTTAAATGCCGTGTGTTAATATTTATACCTCAAGACTTGATAAATCTTCCATACAGCAGACTAGATTATCACTTGCGAAAGAGATTGGTGATTTGTGAAATCTTTGGTTTCCTTCCCTGTTATGAACTCCCATCACTTGTGTTTGTATTCTCTTATGTTGAATTTTCACCATCACTCGGTACGTTTTATTTACCTGATATTCCTGAGGATACGTCTTCCTCAAGAATATTGAGAAAGTATATTATATTACATATTTCAAAACAATTACCACATTATCCGGTAATACTACCCGATTTGGAGATTTTTGGAGCTCATTTTGGATGGAACTCACTTTACACGGAAATCCCAAGCATTAATACGAATTCAAATTCATCGAGCTACGAATTTATCCACACTCGACTGGTTGAGTTATGGACTGAAACAAAAGTATGGAAAATTTTCAATCCAAAACATAAGAAAACTTATGGAAACATCGTTAGATATTGGACACATATTATCCGTAATCCATTTGAGAAACATTTGATAGATAATGATTTTGACGACCGTATCTCAATTTTGCTATGGGAAGACCTTGAATACTACGCAAAACACAAAGAGTTGAGCAAAAAGGACCTAATATTCAATGGACCTAAATATGTCCCTTCACGCTCCTTACACATGGACATGAAGTTTCATAAAAGATATGATCTAGAGTATTACATGAAACATAGTTTCAAGCAACCATTAGTTGTAGTTGTCGGGAATACGGCTTGGAATTTTGCTTCTTGCAAATACGCTCGAGATAAATTGTCATTCAACTTTTATATGTCTCCATTTACATCAGAGCTTTGGTATTATTTGGTTGGTACACTTTTGATAATACCGACATTTCTGTGCATTATTTGTGCCTGTAAAGAGAAACGTCGACACAATTGGTGGGACTTTGTCTATAATATGTACGCTGTGACATTCGGGAACCTCCTTGAAACTCCTCCAGACCTGTCTCCTGAAGTTGGCATCAATCCAATCTTGCTATTTACATGCAGACTATTACTTGGATTATGGGGACTGTTCACTGTTGTCATTACGAATGAATATAGAAATGGATTTGTTGTGGATTTAATTGCACCTGTATTGACTCAATCAGATGTTACACATTTCTCTCAGGCTGACTCATTTCGATTCTACACTGAATTGGAATTCACATATAAATTAATATGGTACGAGCCAAGTGTCAAGTTAATGCAATTCCAGTACAGCGAAGCAGAGATCAATAAGTGTGCTTTGAATCCTAGTACACGCTCCTTAGAGAATACGAGTCCTTACTACGGTTTAGTGAGTTGTGCTTATATCAAGGATACTCTAGAAAAATATGAGTTAACACCGAATGAATTTCGAATATGGATCATGATTGAACCAATAACTTCGAATGAAACAGTTCCTTCCCCATTTAGTCGATGCATCATAACGTCAAAATACGATCGCTATCCTGAAAAGGTATATGATGAAGCATCAGTTTGCTCCAAGAGAGGAATACTTGATGAGAATTCAGTCGTCGATTCTTTTATTGCCTACACAAAACTCCGTGATCCGCATGGCAATGTCGTATTCCATAAAGGGGAGGAAGACTTGTACAAAGACTCAATCGGCTACGCTTTTACGGACTGGAATATGGAGTATTTTTATTCAAGAATGCAACTCTTGATGCAGTCAGGGATTTATAACATTTGGGATAAGTACTGGCGAATCAATAAACCAAACCAAAATGTATGGCATTCGGCCTTGGCGGAATTGAGGAAGACGAAAGAAAAAGAGGTGGATGATGGGTACAGAGACCTTTCAATGAAATCAACAATAATCACAGTGTTTTACATTTACTTGGCCGGATTAGGATTATCCAGTGCTTGCCTTGTAATCGAAGTGAGAGCACAAATTATTGGAATGGTCCTACAACTCCATAGACTCTATATTTTATCACCAAATTTACCATTCATCCGTTATCACTAGAGACGAAGATGTGGACAACATGAAAACGAACTTGGCCCCCAAACAAAAATCCGGCAACAGGTTTATGCAGAAAGTTTTACGCAGAAAAATGCCCCTTTTTTGTGCAGGGCATTCTTTTCCGCCTTTACTATGAAGCCAATCCTCACCATAGTCGGACCACCATAAGTACTTCTGCAGAGAGATTTCTGCACAAAAAAGGGGCAGTTTTCTTCAGAGAGTATTCTGCAGAAATTTCTCGTCAGCCTGGGGAGCGAGACAAAAAGTATACCCTATCTATGTGTCTAGTCTATTCCGGGTACTTTTTTATATGGATATTGCAATCTGTGACTACCCCTAGTTGAACCTGTTACCCTTACTCTACTAAACTGTTTCGTATGCCACTGCTCTAGACTGCCTTGCTTGTCTTCGTCGTAGTTTTAGCTCCACTTATTATTCTAACCCGACTACAGTTTGCTTGGACTCAGTGGTATGTGCTGTGCGGTTGTATTGTCTGTAATGTGCACATTCAAATACGGGAGGTGGGTTTGATTTGTATACAGGGCATTCACGAAAAAGCGCAGGAATGTTTGTTAAATTTTTGTGTAGTTACGAAAAGTTACGTTGTAAGCAGACGTACCAAACCGTATAGCAACAGGAAATAACCAAACATTCCTGC
>JAQIXO010001899.1:0-11051 GCA_034700305.1 Protaphorura armata | reverse complement strand
AGAATTTGGGGAGGTTCCAATGCGTTCCAAGTTTTTGAGCAAGTTGGACTTACTGTTATAACAAATGGGTTTATGGAAAAGGCAAAGCATTATAAGCCACGACCACCAGGAGGAATACGATTTCGAGGCGGTGATGGATTGAGGAGGCAGAAAGTCCATTTACTCGGTGAATCAATGGGAATTGAAGATGATATGGAAAGAAATGGAAGAATAGTGCACAAATCAAAGAAGACCGTAAGTAGAATTGTAAGTTCTCAAGATGGCGGCCCCGCCGAAATTAGGGTGCGAAAAGACTTCCCTGAAACATGGCTTTGGGAAGAATTTTGGATAGACGCTGAAAACAGTTCATCAAGTTTCGATAAAATGGTTCCTGACACTTTGACCTCGTGGATCATAACCGGGTACTCCTTGAACTCTGAAGCAGGAATTGGTGTTAGTCTGCAACCATTAGTCTTGATAACTTTCAGGCCATTTTTCATATCATTGAATCTCCCTTACGCTGTAGTAAAAGGAGAAGTGTTAACCCTTCAAGTTTTAGTCCACAACTATTTGGACGAGGATGTAACAGCGACAATCACTCTTTCAAACGAAGAAGGAAAATTTGAATTTGCTGATCCGAAACTTAGAAAAGACAAATCGATGTCAACAGATGTCACTGTTCCGGCTTCTCAAGTGTCATCTGCCAAATTTGTGATCATCCCCGTCAAATTCGGTATTTTAATGCTCAACGTTAAGGGGAAAACAAATATTGCTGGAGATGCACTCTCGCAACCTTTGACAGTAAAACCTCCAGGACACAAACAAACTAAGAATCGAGCCGTACTAATTGATTTGCGATCCACGAAATCAGAAACGTATAATTTGACAGCAGAGTTTCCAGCAAAAAGAGTTGAAGGTGCAGATACTGTGAGGATCAGCGTCATTGGGGACTTGTTGGGTTCAACGATTTCAAACTTGGACAAACTTCTTCAAATGCCTTGCGGGTGTGGAGAACAAAACATGCTTAATTTTGTACCAGACGTCGTCATTTTGGATTATTTAACATCCACTAAAAGGTTAACGCCTGAAATCAAGTCAAAGGCGATTAAATTCCTTGAGAGTGGATATCAGAGAGAACTGACTTATCGCCACCACGACGGTTCATTCTCTGCATTTGGAAATTCTGACCCAATTGGATCAACATGGTTGACCGCTTTTGTTGTCCGATCATTTGTGGCTGCAAAACCTTACATTACAATTGATGAAAACATTATCGACCAATCATTACAATATTTGGCTCAGCGACAACATAAAAATGGAAGTTTCCAAGAATTAGGTCGAGTACTCCATTCTGATATGCAAGGCGGTGGGTCATCCAGTGGTTACGCACTCACGGCATACACTCTTCTCGCATTCATTGAAGCATCAAAGAATTCTTCAAAGGAAATTCTATCCAGATATTCAACTCAAATCGAAAAAGGTCTGAATTATATTGCGAATTCGGAATCACATTCTGATAAATACGCCATGGTTTTGATTGCGTACACTCTCGAATTGGCCAAACACCGGGATCACGAGAAGTTTTTAAATTTTGTCAAAGATTCGGCAATTGGTTCAGGTGATTTGACTCACTGGGAACAAACTAAAAAGGCAGACGAATCTTCGGATAAACATCATCCATGGGAATCATCTCATGTGAGACCTGTTACAGTTGAAATGACTTCGTATGCTCTCATGATTTATCTGAACCAAAATAAAATTGCTGAGAGTCTTGCGATTGGAAAATGGTTGTTGAAACAAAGAAATGCTGAGGGTGGTTTTCTGTCAACTCAAGATACAGTTGTCGGACTTACGGCTTTGGCAAAATTTGCGACGTTGACCAGTGGTGAAGACCCACAGATGGCGATCAAGGCTGAGTACGCTGGTGGGACGCAGGAAGTTACAGTCAATGCAGAGAATGCTGTCGTTCTACAGGAATTCTACCTTCCAGCTGACACCAAATCAGTTAATTTTGTGGCAGATGGAAAGGGAACCGCATTGGCTCAACTCACTTGGTCTTATTATTTGGAAGATTCAAATTCTAAACCTGCATTCACAGTAAATGTTGAGGTAATTTGTGTCTGTAGATTTTTCATAACTGGTGTGACGTCAAAATTCGCCACATTGTGGTTTAATTTTGTTTCTGGAAGTCTATTTCTTATTGTTTTCTAGGCCGAGACCGCATTGACAAAACTGAAACTGAATATTTGTGCCAAATACATCGCTGGAAAACAATCCAATATGGCAGTCGTGGAAGTCAATGTCCCATCTGGATTTTCCTTCGACCATGATGAGCTGGCACTTCTGAAATCAATTCCTAAAATGAAACGATACGACTTAGAAGATGGTGATACAAAATTACAAATCTATTTTGACTCATTCGACACAGAGAAGACATGCTTGAAGATCACAGCTCAGAGGGTATTTTCTGTTGGAAAACAAGCTCCTGCTTATGTTCTGGTTTATGATTATTATGATACGACCAAGAAAGCTAGAGCATTTTATGAGGCTCCAAAAATGAAATCTGAGTCTTGTCCTGTCTGTGAGGGCGAAGGGGCTTGCGACTTGTCAAATTGTATTGCCTAAATTGACAGAATTGAATTTCAATAAATGTGCCCCTGAATTTCTTGTAATTTTGAAAATAATTAATTAAAAACCTCATTAAAAATGTCTATGTAAATTTTTGTCATATATTTGATGCTTATAAATCTAGTAATCTTATTAGCTCGCAATGAAGTTAGTGAATATGCTCATCCTGTCTACCAAAGGAATCAAATTAAAGCGGTAGACAATTAGGTCACACTACGTAAAGTGCAGTCAACATGTACGTAACCGTCGAGTAGAACTACATTTTATGCATTGCCAAATAGAAACCAGATTAATGAGTTGAGTCAAGATTAAAACTTCAACTTAAAATTGAATGTAGTTGTGAATTGAGTGTGCTAATCAGGTCAAGCACATAAAAATTAAGATAAGTAATGTAAGTTTAACTTCTTATGCAACAAAATGAGTAGACTAATATTGTAATAGCACGAATCTAAAATAATTTAGTTCGTTCAGATAAAATATTTTATTAGTAAAGTAACTACGACGCACGGAGTCCAATCCAAAGATGACATAATTATCCTACAAGGAAATTCCTGTTCATGTGGACACACTTTTGAATACTAATTATGAAACATGTAACATGTAACATCGCTCTGAGTGAGCTTAGCGTGAAGAGAGGATTCCTTGTTAATTTCCACAAGGTCAATCGGCCAACGAAGTTGAGATTATTTTGTTTCCCATTAATTAGTTGACTGCATCTAGTGTGTCAACATGGACAGACCGGCTCAACCAGTTTTCCTAATAATAATAATAGGATTATTCCATGGAATTCTATTTGCGACTACAGCAGCAACTTCACTCCCATTTTTCACAGCAGTTGCACCGAAAGAAATATTTCCAAATTCGTTGTATAATGTCAGTATCGCGGTTGAAGTGGATGAGACGGGCGTCGCAGTAACCCCAACGATGTTCGACGTAAAAATCACATCCGGTGATGGTAAAAATGTTTTAAGTTCAGAAATGGGTGTAATCAACCCGGGATCATCATCTGTTGTGCTGAGCTTGTCCATAGCAGAATTACCTTTGGGCGATTGGTACAACTTGACAATCAAGAGTTTTAATTTTGAGGGCGCTGAATTCGAAGACAACACAAGAATTTATCCAGACCGGACCGAAAAATCTATTTTCATTCAAACGGACAAACAAATCTATAAACCCGGTGAAACCGTTCATTTCCGTATTCTCGTCCTGAACAGATTTTTCAAACCATTTCTGACTGAACAACCTGTCCAAGTCAAACTTCTTGACCCAGAGAAAAATGTGATTAAAATTTGGAAAGATGGATTCAAAGCCGTAAAGGGTCTTATGACAAGTAAATTAGAATTATCACCAGAACCAAATTTGGGTGAATGGAAGATTGAAGCGAATTCTGGGAGTTATTCAGAGATTTTACAATTCCAGGTGGCGCAATATGTTTTGCCAAAATTTAAAGTTGAAGTCAATCTCCCTTCATTCCTCACAACAGATTCTTCCAATTTAACCGCCGTTGTGCTCGCAAAGTACACTTATGGTCAGGGACTTAAGGGTGAGTGTACTATCAAACTAACCCGTGAAGGATACTATTATGTACCATATGGCCAACAAAAGAAAGTGATCACGAAAACACTACCGATAGATGGCACGGCATCTGTTGAATTCTTCGACCTGAAAACGGAATTCGAACTAGAAAGTTCAACCGAAGCCGAATTCAAAATCGAAGCCACAGTGAAGGATGAAAATACTGGGCAAGAGCAAACTGCGTCTAGGAATGTTAAACTTTACCAATACCCTTACAAAATTGAATATATTGATAAACCTGACTCATTCCAACCTGGTCTTCCATTAAAATTGACTTTCAAGGTAACAACACAAGACAACGTTCCAATAGAGGACTCTGAACCCGATGCCTTTAAAATTAAACATGGGTTCACGTACGATGATCACGAAGCATTTCTAAATTCCTCAATCCCTGCAAATGGACTCGTGTCTTTCACATTCATCACACCCTCAAATGAACTCATCTCCGTGTCGGTCGTAGAAGTCACTTACAAATCTTTGGAAAAAACTTTCTATTTACCAAGTAGAATGAAGTCAGGTTCAAAAATATACGTCCAATTGAATTTAATCACAGAGAGACCAAAAATCAATGAAAACGTGGATTTAATTCTAAGGGCTACGAAGGAGTTCAACTCCTTCAATTATGTGATCTATGGTCGAGGGTTGATTTTAGAAAGTGGGAAGATAAAATCTCCGTCACCCACTAAAGAATATTTATTCAGTTTGACACTACCGGCCGGAGCAGCCCCAGAAGGAAAAATAGTTGTTTACGCCCTCTTCCAGCCGAGAAATGAAGTTCTGGCGGATTCCGTTAAATTCTCAGCCGGTTCTGTTCTTCAAAATAAATTGGACATAACATTATCAGACAAAAGTTTGGAGCCTGGTGAAAATCTTACCATTTCATTGAAATCCGCAGCAAATTCTACTATAGCACTCCGAGGGGTGGATCAATCTGTAATATTGCTAAGAGCAGATAAAGACATAAACATGGCGGCCATTGAAGACAAATTGAAAGGATTGGAAAAAAGTCGAAATTCCAGAAATAGATTGAGTCAAGGGTCAACCGCATTTCAAGTGTTTGATGAAGCAGGACTCATAATTATAACCAATGGTGAACTTTCCAGACATAGATGGCAAACCGCGAGAATGCGAAAGAAGATGACGATGACCACTGTCACAAATACCGTAGACTACGATGAAGAAGATGACGATGAAGAGGTAATGTATAAAACTACATCTAAAAAACCGAAGAAAACATCTAATCGAAAAGAAGAACCAAGAGTACGAAAAAATTTCCCAGAGACATGGCTATGGGAAGAATTCACTCTTGGTGAAACAAATACCTCTATCTCACTCACAAAACTTGTCCCTGATACGTTGACCTCTTGGATGATAACAGGATATTCCCTTCATTCAGATTTAGGAATAGGCGTGAGTCTGGAGCCCCAAATATTAACCACATTTCGACCTTTCTTCATCTCCCTAAATTTACCTTACAGTGTGGTCAAGGGTGAAGTCCTGTCTCTCCAAGTTCTGGTCCACAATTATTTGGCGGAAAATGTCACCGCGAAAATCAGTCTATTGAACGAAAATGCTGAGTTTGAATTTGCGGATGGAAAAACAACAATTGATCTGTACAAGACACAAGAGGTACAAGTGGGTCCTTCCACAGTTACGTCCGTAACGTTTGTGATTGTTCCAGTTAAATTTGGTACGGTTATGCTCAACGTGAAAGGGATCACTGGAACTGCAGGTGATGCATTGTCGCGACCTCTCTTGGTCAGACCGCCTGGCCAACAACAATTTCAAAATCGAGCTGTTCTCATTGACCTCAGGAGTGAAACTGGAACTGAGGATCGTAATTTGACCTTTGCACTTGAAGCCGAATTCCCAGAAAAACGTGTGATAGGAGCAGACGAAATAAAAATTACAGTGATTGCCGATTTACTTGGAACAACTGTATCCAATCTGGACAAACTCTTAAAAATGCCTTGTGGGTGCGGGGAACAAAATATGGTTAATTTTGTACCGGACATTGTGATTTTGGACTATTTGACATTAACTGGGATGTTGAATCCAGAACTAAAGAAAAAAGCTATCAAATTTTTAGAGTCTGGGTATCAGAGGGAACTGACTTATCGACACTCGGATGGATCTTTCTCTGCATTCGGCGAGAATGACCCCGAAGGATCAACTTGGTTAACAGCTTTCGTTGTCAGATCATTCGTGGCTGCAAGACCTTACATTACAATCGATGAAGAAATCATTTCAAAAGCCCTCAGGTTTCTCATGAAGCAGAAACAGGAAGATGGACATTTTAAAGAAAAAGGGCGTGTACTAAGCTCGGGCATGCAAGGCGGAGCATCTTCGGGTGGGATGGCTTTGACTGCTTATACATTGTTAGCATTCATTGAAGCACAAAATAATAGTAATCCAGATCCACAATACTCAAAAGTGATTGAAAATGGATTGAATTATATTTCGGAGGGGCTCGAGAATTCCAATGATACATATGCGGTGATCTTATCAGCCTACACGCTCAATTTGGCAAATCATGCCAAGAAAGAGGAAGCATTTAAAAAAATGAATGAATTGGCGACTAAGAGCACAAATTCTGACTCTCTATTTTGGGAACAAAAAACAATTGATGACGCTGAAACGGAAACTCCAAAATCAAAGTCAACCAAACCGATTTCAGTTGAAATGACCTCATACGCACTCTTGAATTTTGCCCTTAGAAATAAACTGGAGGATATTCTTCCTATTGGAAAATGGTTATTGAGACAAAGGAATGCAGAGGGTGGATTCCTTTCTACTCAAGACACTGTTGTTGGACTCACTGCATTGGCTAAGTTCGCAAAAATGACCAAGGGAACAACTCCAACTGATATTCGCGTGAAAGCTGAATTCCCTGGAGGATCTCATGATATTCATGCGGATGACTCAAATGCCATTGTTCTTCAGGAATTTTATTTGCCGAAATCTACTGAGGTGGTCAACTTTGTGGCTACAGGGAAAGGATCGGCTTTGGCTCAATTAAGTTGGAGTTATTATGTAGAAGAGGAAAGGGTCTTACCCGCATTCAACATTAGTGTGCAGGTATAAAAAAATTAAAATCCCAGAATTCTATGAACAAAATTTCTAATTTCTTGGTCTTCATTTTAAGGCAAAACGTGCGGAATCATCTCTAGGGCTGAACTTGTGTACGAATTTTAATGCTGAAGGGAATTCAAATATGGCCGTGCTCGAAGTGAACCTGCCATCTGGTTTTGTTTTCGAAGCTAATGATTTGACACATCTCCAAGATATTCCAAAATTAAAGCGACATGACTTGGACAACGGCGAGACAAAATTAATAATATATTTTGATGAAATTGATGGGATTGGAACTTGTTTGAAATTAACTGCTGTAAGAGTTTTTCAAATTGAGAAGCAGGCACCGGCCCTCGCCATTGTGTACGATTATTATGATACCACGAAGAGAGCAGAAGCATTTTATGAGTCTACCGAGGCGGAATTAGCATTGAAAAAGGAATGCGAAGCCGAGCCATGTTCACCCGCGCCCGAGCAAGAATGTGTTGGTGAAAATTGTATTCGTTGAACGAGACCAGTTTTCAAGTAATTGAACGACGAGGAAACTAAGAAATTTTTAACTGTGTTATTTAATAGATTACTGCCTCTTTAATATGAATCTAATTTCCAATTTATTAAGTCGAGGGTTCATGTAATATTTTATTTGAAAGTGAAATGCCAATAATGTTTTGCGAATTCTGTTTTAAATTATCCAGATTTGAAAGCCCACATTTTGTAGTCAGTTACTTTAAAATATTTTACCAACCAATGGCCAACCCATCATTTCTTGGATCACTTCCACCACGTAAAACCCCATTAGCTGGATCACGCAGAATAATTTGACCTTGTCCAAAATTCATTCGATCCCAAGATTTGACAATCCTGACGTCATGACCCATCGCCTTCAATTTAGCACAAACTTCATCTGTGATTCCTTCCTCCAATGCGATTGTTGCATTTGCGACGTTGTATTCAGTTTCTTCAACCATTATCCGCGCCGCATCCAGAGCTTAAAAAACATTACGATAATTACATAACATAGTCAATTCTGGCGTAAAACTTTTATTAATTACCTTCTTGAGGATTCATTTTAAAATCGATCATGTTGGAGATCACTTGTAAATGACCTTGAGGTTGCATGAAAGCTCCCATGACCCCAAAAGGTCCCCACAATTCACCAGCTCGGAATGCCATGCCGGGAATGATCGTGTGGTACCTTGAATATGTAAAAGAAATACTGTGAATTAATACGGCAGATTTTAAAATATATAGCTGTCGTAAATTGAAATGGGACTCACGGTCTCTTCCAAGGAGCCAATGCATTTGGATGTTTTGGATCCAATGAGAAATTGTGACCTCGACATTGAAGAATAAACCCACAGCCTTGTGGGACAATGCATGAGCCAAAATCAGAGTAATTTGAATTGACGCAACTCACGGCATTTCCGTCACCGTCAACCACAGAGAAATACACAGTGTTCGAGTATTTTGTCGGGTATCCTTTTTCCTATATAAAATACAGGGTGGTTCATAACCTTTAGTCCAATGCGAGGTCGGAAGTTAAAATTGTGCAACATACAATATGGGCCGCCTTCTTCGGATCAAATAGTTGTCGCCTAACATCCGCGTAATGCTTTGAAATCATTTCCTCAACCGGGACCTTGAAAAATGTCGGGTCCGCAAGATAATAGCGTGTATCCGCAAAGGCTAAACGAAGAGCTTCGATGACTTTGTGCAAATGTTCGGCTGACCCATGTTCCAAACTCCCAATATCCCAACCTTCCAGAATGTTCAGCGCCATTAAAGCCGTTATTCCTTGCCCATTCGGTGGCATTTCATAAATATCCGTTCCACGATAATTTATATGAACAGGTTCATCATAAGTGTTCTTATGAAGTGCAAGATCATCCAAGGTCCAGAATCCTCCTTCCAGTTTATTCACAGAGTTCACAATGCTTTGTGCGATACGGCCTTCATAAAATCCTCTCTTCCCATGCGTAGAAATTCTTCGAAATGTTTTGGCCAAGTCGGGCATTTTGAATATTTCACCCTCAAAAGGTGTCCGAACTCCATCGACCAGAAAAGCGCTCGCGTTGTTTGCAATCAAATTTTTTTCATACACTTTCCAGCAGTGGGCGGTCACGTGACTTACCGGATGGCCTATATTCAAAATAATCATTGTATTTAGTTATGAGGTCAAAGGTCACTATAAAATCTGATACAATTTTAATTTAAGCCTTGCCTTTTTCTGCCAAATCGATCCCAGGGGTCAAAACCTCAAGTAAAGACAGTTTTCCACTTCCAAATTTCTCAAAAGTGTCCACCCAACCCGCAACAGCTCTGTTAATTATACTCATTAATGAAAGTAACAATTGGCAGGTGAAAAAATTGAGTTCTAATTTTAGCCTTACCCAGGAACTGTAATCCACCAGGCCTTACCGACTTTCTCTGGTCGGTGTTTCTCGTCGTATCCTGCCGCGTGAAACTTATCAATCGTCAATCCACCCGGACACCGACCACTTTTGCAGTTTAGAAAATAGATTTAAATTTTGATAATTCATTCTTTACAAAATGTAAACTATTTTTAGCAAAACTAACCTGGCGTTGATGCCCTGCAATTTCTTAGACTTCGCGTCGTAGTACATGAGAAACATATCACCGGCCACACCTAAAATGTCGCGGTATAGTTAATACTTAGAAAGCAAAATTAAGTGGACAAAATCGATTTGTCTTACCCGTAGAATTTGGCTGGGTAACGTTTAAGGCGGCCATGATGGCAACAGCCGCATCTGCTGCATTCCCGCCTTTTTTCAATATGGAGAGCCCAGCTTCGCTAGCCAATGGCTGAAAATAAATGGAGCAATGAATAAATTCGTTAATTTAATTATGGTAGATTTTTTTAAAATTCTTTTTACCTGACTCGTCGCAACCATTCCATTTCTGGCGTACACGACGGATCTCCTAGAATTCCACTTGTCCATGATGATGCTAAATTAAATTGATGCCTTGTATTTATTCAGGGTTAAAAAAACATCGCCGTATGTTATATTTTACCTCTTACAACTGGAAGCTGGGCCTTCGTTTCCTGAGATTTTAAATCTAACTGCGGAATTTTACATTCAATGAATAGAATACCCGGAACCTATTTCGTTCATCATTGTCTGACCGCATTTTGGTTACCAAGTTAAATCATTAACCAATTCCATAGGCAACGCTTTCCCAGGGCAATCATATGTGTTGGTTAGAGATAAGTCATGAGATAGTGCAGTGGTGTGGCTATGAATGATTAGGTTGAATAGGTTGCAATTAAGCAAACAAAAAGTGGTCCGTATCAGAAAAGTAATCTCTTATTTTTCTGGGCCGACTCTGTGGTTGATTCTTCGAAAGTTGATATTTTTAAATGTTAAAGACCCAAAGAATCAACCATTACACAATACATTAATGATTAATATGAATAACAATTAATTTAAATATTTTCTGTGGGTCATGAAATTTCTTTTCACATATGATCAAGTAAATGCTGTAGCTAGTATGTTATACCCAATAAAATATTTGAAGCGATATAAAATAATTTCAAATAATCGAAGGTTAATTCATTCTCACTCGGATTTGACTTGTCGGTTTAACTAACTAATAAAACCCGTAACGTTATAAACGCATGGGTTTGGCATTACTAATCATTCTTATTCAATTTGTCTATTCGTACTCATCTGACGATTCGTCTTTCTCATTCGACCTTTTTAAAGGGTTGTCATTGTCAAGAGATCTTGGACCTTGTATTCTTGACGATATAGACTTTGAATATTCGATTCGACGGG
>JAQIXO010001898.1:0-11051 GCA_034700305.1 Protaphorura armata | reverse complement strand
CATTTGATTTATTTATCATGACAAGCAATTCACAATGACATTCAATTTTCTAATTCACTAGACTGATATGTGAATGAACACTCGAGTGACACGACACGAGGCTTTCAATTTTTCAGCTGCATCAATTGTATTGTATTAAACATCGAATGCATGTATGTATTTACGTATTGTCATTTAATTGAACATAATTATTGCATTATACTATTGGAATTTATAGAGGGGCGTAATGGCATGTGGTTTACGAGTGGAATCAATTACAGAAAAAATGAGATCGGAATTTACTGGCGCTTGACCACTCAAGCCCACATCGCAACGCTGCGTGTAAATTTCAAAAACGAAGAAAACCCTGGTTTTATCATCTTTTTGTTTGTACCGACATTCACATGGATGAAAATTTTGTGGGCAACTTTCATTACGGCTTTTGTCAATTCTTCTCAGAAAAGATTCTCCTGACAAGTTAATTAGACGGACGAATCAAAACAAATGAAAAATAAAATAAAGTTGATAATCCATATGTGAAAATCAATCAGGGGCTGATCATTTAATAAAGTACCCTGATTTAACAAAGGAGTCATTAACAATTAATAGAAAATGTTATGAAATTGCTGTACGAGAAAATGGCGAATTAGAATGATTTTTTTTTGTAATTAAAAATTGATCAATCCTTAAAGCCTACCTCCCAAATTAGAATAAAATAAAAAAATAGCAAAACCGGATGCATGTGCAAATAATTCCTTTTCATTTTGAAGTCGATTTAACTTTTCTTCGGATATCCCCAGTTTCTTATTGAACGTATAGGTTGGAAAAATGTTACAGGAAACCCTGTACAAAAAAAAATAATTATATGGTTGCGAATCAGTTTCGTGTGACGCGTGAGATTTTATATCCAAACGGTTTCGCTTCTGCTATGCTGGTTGTGTGAAGTGTGATGGATTTTTATTACAATTACTGACAGACGGGCTGAGTAGAACACTTATGTATTATGAATTCATGTTATTCATTCTACCTGTATTGTAACAATTTGTACAACCCCAAAGTTGTACAAATATACAGTGTGGATCATGCATGACTTACACACAGTTATCACCGTTCCGCATTTCGGGTTTATTAGTAAAAATTCTGTTAGTGTTCATGTGTTAAATATTGTCCAATGTAATATGTATGGACATGTGGACTCATTCAATTCCAATCTTACGGAGACTTGGCCCCTTGGTCCGGACCGGACATCACTTTTGTGAATCACCCCGTATAGTCTGACCTTCATTATTGCAATATTACATTGTTCAAAACATTACCCACAATTTAAGCTCGTTATTATTTCTTTGCTCCAAGAAAAAACAAAGGAAACGACTTCATTTCATTCACACGGTCTTGGTTTTTAAGGTTGAGACAGTGAGTGAATGTGCATGAAGCGTAACAGTTCGGCTTGACTTCATGTGTTAAATGTGTGTTATGTGTTCAACTTTGCTTGCTGCTGCTTTTTGTGTTATTCATTGCCTCGAGGCTGGTTCATCTGGGGGTTAGAGAAAAATTATAATTAAAATTTTTCGTTAGGGATCACAGAGAGGTAAATCCAACTCCTGAGTTAATTCAAGTCTGTCCTTATGGATAGACTTGACTTGGATTTCTTTCTACATAATAATACATTCGGAAATCAAAAATTCTTAACTTCTAGTGGGACTGAATCGTGGATTACACCTACACATCTATTATTGGAATATTGGAATATTTTCACCGGGTTTCACTTTCAATTCCACCGGATTGAATTTGACAACATATGATTTGGTTTGTAGTTTTTAGTTATTCTAATAATAATAAGTTACAGCAGGCGTAGGTAACTTTTAACACGTAACTACAGGTGGGGTAAAATAGAAAGTAATAGTTGTCTTGCCGTCGCCGTTGTCATTAACCCATTCATTAGTATTTTTCTTATGACTTTTGACACATGAAAAATTGTATAAATGATGCAGTAAAAAACTCCCGATAAATGATTCAACAATGAATTAAAAAAAATTGTCGTTTAGTGGTTTACACATTTGTTTGTGATGAAGAGTACCTTTAGAAATTACTAATAAATAATTGAATAACCCTACAGGAATTCTAGTACCTGTACATCACTTACTCAACGTAACGACGGGTTCATCATTCCAATTCCAACCCTCAACATTACTCAACAAGAGTTTGAAAACAAGACTAATATGGGATACAGAACAGAACTACTCTCATCACAACTTCACAACCTGGAATGCCAATTCACAAGAATTCACAGGTACACAACGCACGGAGTGCTTTTAAAATAGTATTTCTTAAATGCAAAGACTAGTATAAATACAGGGTAGCTCGTAAAATGTTGGTCGGACCGATTGATTGTATTAAAATTCATGAATAGTACCAGATTAAATCTAAAATAATAATCTTGTATTCTGCAAATAATGTGTATCTTGCTTATAATCCCACCTGCCTTGTAACTTCGCGGTAGAATTTCACTAGTGAACTTATGCTCTGTGGTCCAAATCAATCAAAATGACATTTAAGTTGTAGTGTAATATATTTAAGTCTAATGCTTAGTTTTGCAGACGATTGATTTCATATTGTTTTCACAGATGAAACAAATTCAGGAAATATTTCGGAGAAATAGACAGGGATTCTCAACCAGTTCCTCGACTTGGGGGGTCTCTCTTCGAATTCCATTCCTTGGAATCCATTCCTAACCGATGAAAATTCTGATCCGAGATACTTCATGGAACACCGTCGGATATCATCACCTTCAGAAGAATTACACCATGTTTGTAGATGGGATTGTATTAGACAGCTTCACTTCATACTCAGGTTATACTAAAGTAGCAATTTCTTTCTTGTAAAGTAAATATAAGCCATTGTCCGCCACCCCTATGAATGGAGGAAATGTGCTCAGTAAGTAAGGCTGCCGATACAAACGACAAATGAAGTCATAGAAGAAGATATATTGTAAGTTCATTATTTTGAATATTTTTAAATAAGGTTTCTCCAAATTATGAGAGCTAATTAAGTTGAAATTATATTAATATTTAGATTGGAAATATTCCTATTTAATACAGAAACATGTCCAAGATTATTAGATTGCTTCGCACTGCGCGCGCTCCAGCTCCTTCGATACACGAATTGCTCCAATTATATTAGTTGAGCCAGAAATCACCGGGCATGTGGTACACAGAAGATAATGGTTTGCTTCGAAATGCACGCTGAATGAATTTCTATCATACTATTTTGTGAATAGGAAATGTATTTGCCTCACCAGTGATTCCCGTTGTTATAATTGAATTAACAAAACCGTGAAAGTCCATTCGCAACAATGAATTTACAAAGAAATTTTCGTCAGTCATTATTTCAGAGAAAAATAGCGCTCAATGAAATGCAAACAAACAATTGGTGGAATACGATTAATAGCCAACTAGAGAGACCAGTAGAGTGCATGAACGAATCACAGCACAAGCAAAATAATTATCAGTAAAGGAGTTCATATTTGTTTCAATCTATATATACACACGTCCATTATTATACGAATAAGATTCCAGCGTTAGTAACTTATAATATAATAAATATAATTAATATAAAAATAATTTTTGGTAGCCGACCTCAAAAGATTAAGGTTATCTCTCTCTCTTAGTTATCCTCATAAGTTTTCTCTTCGCCGCTCAAGAGAACTCCGGACAAGCTCTTCAACGCTAAATTGAAATGACGCGGTATATTTGCAGTGTATGTGAAAATGAAGCTGTAGAGTCCGAGAAATTGTTGAGCATTATCGTTTTTGCTTATCACTCTAAGAATGCATTTGAAGGTCTGTATATCTTTGGATTTCTTCACCTATAGTTTTATATTCTATAATCCCATTCACCAGACGCGTTGGGATCATCCTCTCAGTTTTCCTCCACAAATTGTGCGCACGGCTGAATACACTGCTTCGCAATGTTATCTTTGGAACTGTAGATTCCACTGCTCCCATTCTTCTATAGTAAAGTTGAGCTGTGGTTTTCTTACCCAAGGATACAAATATTGAATGAAAGGAGAAAATAAACAGTAAACTTACATAATCGTAGAATTCACGCTTACCAGCATCTCCGAGTCGACGATGCCATCTTCCTTTAAAAGGAAATATTGATTAATACAGTCAACGCTTTTCCTAACCTTACAGTGTTGCTTACCTATCGATGTTGGTCTTCTCTCTCCTCTGCTGAGACTCTCATTCTGTCGTAGTAGAAGTCTCTATCTAATCGCATTGATTGCAATTCTGAAAACCAAAAAGTATGTCAAATTAAAACTTTACAATTACTTCGAAGACCTGAGTTCCGGAAGTCGAAGTGTACTTTGACAGCCCGGATATTCCTGTTCAATGAGCGACTCCACCTCATTATCTTCTGTAGGAAATCTGCATATTCAGGTACAGTGGGTGAAAACTTCCGCCAGTATGGTTGTAAATATGGAAAAGACTTCACGATAGCAGTTGAACGACCGGGTTGTTGAACGGATAGCTCTATATAGTGCAGTGTCCTGTAGATTGATGTACTTGTTAGAGGCATGTAAAATTACCTTTGTCGACTATATTCCGAATTTCCATTGCTTTAAATGGAGTCGTCGGATGCCCGGCATAGAACATTATGAATAATGCATTCCGCACGAGTTGATCTGTGAGAGAGCATCGATAAGTGGATTATAGAAACGGATGTGATCATTGTTGCCAGCACGAAATACATCTATTTAATTTCACTCATATGACATAAATACTCCTCCTTATGCTGTACGTAAGTTCAGCTGGTCGGCGGTTCCAGTAACGCTGCTACTTCGGCAAGACTCAGCAGGTCCACGTGTCAATAATTTGGTTTCCAAATCAGAAAATACCAGTCGATGTGTATCGTTCAGTGATGCGTGGTGTCTTAGCAGTCCTGCTAGCAAGACAAACCCTTTCACTTGTAGCTTCTGTCTCATATACTTATGTTTTGTCAAGGCTGTCTCTTCTTGTGACTGCGGCGGAATATGCTTGCGCTATTCCCGTGAAGGGTAAATCAATTCGGTAGTTATCATTTTCAATTTTGGCGCAAATATTAACCATGTATGGCAGCCAACTAGAGTAGGTCGTATATTTTGTTATTTTGCAAGCCATGGGAAACCTGAAGCCTGCATATGCTGGAGATAACTCCTGGAAATGGAGAGATATCCCTCTCGTTTACAAATCCTTCCTTTGCATCCCCAAACAACGACAGTGTAGACAAGGAATCTGTCCGTCTGTGCCATCTTATAATTGATAGTTGCTTCATGATTCACATGATGATAAAAATTACTCCTTGGTTCCAATGGAAAAGTTGTTCACATTTTGACTAACCAACAAACTCTAAATTCACCTCGAGGTCCAACTGTCTGAGTCGTTCCATTTGTATATACATAAAGAGATGTGTTTAGTGAATACCGACGTTCACCAACACGTGGTCCCGGATTCAGTGATGAACTTATAATCTCTTAATCTAAGTTACTCTATAATTACTAGGTTCGCACGGTGAGCGTAGGCTGCCTACTCAGAAATGTAAGACGAATTTTTAAAGTACATTAACACTGTAAGAGTGTGATGCAAAATGATTCCCTGGAGTACGTTCGTATTACTATAGTACTTCGACTGACTGCTATCATTGTTCATTCTATAGTACTTTGGTTTTCTTATAGTATTACCCGGCCGGAAGAGAAACTTTTACGGTCAAAGTGTAGAACAATGATTTTTTGGATAGAGTACCAATAAATGGCTAAACCATTCCGTCGCTGGACAAAAAATCATCCGATGAGAAATAGAACAGAGGAATGTCATGAGTTGATTCGTAAGCGACAAAGTGTATATTGTAATCAGTAAATATTTGAACATGATATTTTTAGATTTTGTAGAAGTTTTCAATTTATGTATATATAAATTTGCATTGACAAATTACTAAAACAAATGATTAATAAAAGAGTAGTTTCTGTTCACATTTCTTCGTGAACTTTTAATGATTGTGCGGTTTTGCACCCTTTAGCACAAATACCACATTAAAATTTCTTTTCATCAGAATGAGACTCAGATGTCAGCATATTATACATGCTATTGAAAGACTTGGGACAAATAGGACATTTAATTGAAGGTTTAAATATCCAAACAAGTTCAACTTCGTCGACTTCTATTTCGTCGACTTCTGTTTCGTCGACTTCTTGATCCAAGACATCTTGAGTTTCTATATCTTCCGGATCTGTGTTCCTGTTCTACATCTTCCAGCTCTTCAGGGTCTACACTTGGAGGTTCCAGATTTTGAGCTTCTACTACAATTATTTCGGTAACACATTGTTAATCTTTTATTTTTTGGTGGATCCCTAATTAAAGTCCTGGCCCAGAATTCATAGCTGCGGTCCAGTATCTCCAGTTGGCAGTACATTTTTTTAACATCTCCTGTGTGAAGGCTGAAGACGGAAGTAAGTATTCACAAAAAGTTCAACCTAATCCAAACTAAAGTCCGAGGTCCAGCGAACATATCCTAGGCCCGGTTGTTATTTATCCATCTCGTACAATATTCTCTAATCATGTCAGGACTGAGGGTTCTACTAAAATCCTGGCCGTATCTGAAAAAATATAAAAATACACCTATATCTATGAGTAGGGAATCCAAGTTTAGTAAATCCAGAAAATTATTCACATATAAGTTTATGGAAAACTTTCTTCCAACGGGCTTTCTTCCAATGGGAAAGAAATGGGTCCGGACTATTAATTGCTTCGCGGCACTCATCTTTGATGTCGAATAACATGTATTGAATGAAGGAGAGATCCCTAAACACGCCATCGCGTTGCGTAAACACCCATGCATGAAGTTATGAATGCATAACATTTTAGTTTCAAAATTCCAATAGGTTATAAATAAACAGCCTTTACATAAAAGTCATATCTAATCCTGAAGGATAAAACTCTGAAACTTTTTACACTGTCCAGGAATAGATGCAGGAGGGCTGTTTTAGGATGCAAGTACAAATTGGACACATTTTTACTGCATCACAACTTAAGCAGAAACTGTGTTGTGCAACTTCTAGTTGACAATTATAACATGATGGCACATCATATAATCCAATCGCGACATATTCGAGGCGGTCCATGTAAATATATTGACAATTGAAACATCCGTCAAAGGTTCGTGAATGACACGTTTTTTGGATTGATAACTTTGAAATAAAACACGCGGATACGTGTCAAAACATTGAATACAAAAGTGTGGAATTTTTTTTAACACTTAACACTTGTGATTTCTCACTTTCAGCCGTGTTAGAGCAAACTTCTCACTTTCTCACACATATAACTTCATCTAACTCGTTCATAGATAATCCCCACGCTTAATATTCTCGCTATTCACGCTTAACATTCTCTCACACAAAGGACAATGCAATTAATCAGCAGCATGAATTTCACAAAGTGTGTAGCTTGGAAAAGTTTTCAACCACATTTTGACTAACTAACAAAGTGCAAATTATGCGATTTATATGGTCCATATCAAAAGAACAAATGTAGGGCCTTTCATTTACAGTGAACCGAATTCAGCTAGACTTAAAGTTTTCCTTCCCACCTCCTTTAACAACATGAAAGTACTGGGTTTGTTATTTTTTGTATACAATTTGGCAATGTAAAGACCGTATCGTGAAAGCCGACGTCCGCCAACACGTGGTTCTTGACTCAGTAAGAACGGTGAGCGGTGAACAGTCTTAATTATAGTCAAATTTCATCGTTCAACTTGTGATTTATTTTCAAACTCATTAATATTTGTTTAATTATATATGGTTCTTTTAAATTCCAGATTGAATTTATGTCAGCTGCAGTAGGTGCGTAATTATAATATGGATACAATTCGTACAGAAATCGTAACTCCTTACAGGTTTGTGTGTTTGTTTTGAATTTGAATCTGTTTTATTTAATTAAGCATCTATCGTTCAGCGTTGTCGTTTGAATGAATTCGAAACAAATTGGTTTCCAATAATTCATGTCTACCGTACAAAATTAGTACAGAGATGGCATACCATTCATTGTCGTGTCCACTATTCGCTTGAACGATTTCGTGATGAAGGTGGTCCAGCTTCTTCAAGAATCCAAGTACTTCATACGCCGTAATTATGACACGATTCAGTCAATTGAGATGATGCTATCCTTGCATTTACTGCATGCGTCTCGAATTTCTTCCCAACTTCCTTCTTCATAAGTTCCATATGAACATAGTTGTATTCCGGAACAATAAAAATCCAAAGTACGGGTTCACGTATAAAAAGATAAAAGAACACAAAATCGGTTTTTGACTTGCCAATTGGATTTATCAAAATACGGATATTTAGTAAATAAAAATAAAATAGATCCCAATTATTAAAACTAGTCATACTGTATGAATGGCGATTAATGTACCCAGAAATCCTCTGATGTAATAAGGTGTTATGCGTCTTAGAATTCCTCCTCTAGCAGAAAAAACACCACACGCAGGTCGTGGGAATTAATTTTTCAATACGTAAGTAGTATCCAACTTTTTCTTGCTGTATTTCTGCATTACAGACACTGCACAAGGAATCACATTTTCTAACACAAAGCATATCAACATCACGACAAACCTTATAGGATTCTCACAAAAAATATAAATGCTGCTTCCCGTTTAAGTAAATGTTGTCGTAAGATTACAAACCTCCCCGAAAAACTAGGATCGATCGTAGCAGCAATGACAACAATGTACATACCTAACGAGGGAAGTACTCCGGGTGCAACCCACCGATTTCGCTACTAACGCTTATATCGGCTCGTTGGGTACCCAAATGAAAGTAGCCGAAGTATTTTTTTTCGACGGCCACTCCTAAGGGTACTAGACATGCATCTCACCGAATCGTCTCAAAAAAATAATATAGGTAGTCTATGTCCCCAAACTCAAGTAGCCGAAATACTTTTTCACTCTAGTCACTCTGGTGGTCACAAAAAAATTCCAAAGTTTTGTCGAGTTGCAAAACGCCGAAATCCTTATGGAAAATAACATGTAAATTCAGAAAGAACAAAGGGTCCCCCCTTCTCACTTTCTTCAAAATTTCAATTTTTCACAAAACATGAAATTCAACATTATTGCAATAGGTAAGAGTTTTTCTAGATTCAAATGTCACAATTTGAGAGTATTTGGAAGGAATGAGTCAATAACCATTCAAACGCCTTCATCCGAGAATTCACATATTTACATAATTTGAATGCCGAAATAAAAGGAAAACGAATATTCTGACTTTTTCAAAATTTCAAGTTCTCACAAAACGTGAAATTCGACATTTGTACAATAGGTAAGAGCTTATCTAGAATCTAGATTAACCATTTGTAACAAGAATGTAGACACAATTTTAATCGAAGGACTAACCTTGTTGCGGTTACTCAAGATCCTGTGCCACTAACTCTGAACATTATGAACTGTCGCGTAATACAAAATCCAGCCGGCTAATTTTCGTTGTACCTACGTTCAACTCTGGACACTCTGGAGTGCTATAAAATTAAATTAATTTTAAGTCGTGAGTATTAAGAATCTACAAACACATCGGATTTTGGACAAAAACCATACCGACTGAAGTGTAGACGTGTAACAAGTGAACGTCTGTATAATCGAATCATTATTTTTAGCAGAGATGAATCAATTACTTTCAAAATGTATCCGATTATTCCATTGAAAACATCAACATTTCAAAATGTAATTAGCTACAACTAACAAATGACTTTTTTTACGATAATTACGTGGCATTTTTTCTCGAAGTAATTAATCTTCTTCAACGGATTTATTGACATGGCACTTGGCCCAATCAACCATTTTACATATGTTTACAATTTCGAATTCATGTATGTTTTCTAATCAATTGTTAATTTGGTTTTGTTTTGTAATTCAATATTTCAAGTTCCATTTACAATCAAATTGCATGCATCGTCTTAAGATTAAAAATAGCATTATATACGAAGTAATTAATTACAATCACATATAATTGGTTTTTTCCTTGAAAGAAAGTAATTACAATTACGTAATTGTAATTGAATTTTCAATAACATTTTCAATTACAATTTTTTTTTTTTTCGAAATTCAAGTGCGCGTCCTTACAACCACGTTTGACTCAGCTGGGGTTTCCCCATAACGCTTCGTGCGCGCGGTAACTCTGGGCGCTTAGACGCTAAAGCTTGTTAGTGGTCCATTAAACATTGTTCAGGGTGGTAAGGTCTGCCACCATGCCGATTTTCTAGTGATTTGAATCCAACAAGGGTTCCCGATCTTTCCCGTGTATTCTACTTTTTATCGACAGCGCGCGGCGCAATCGGACCTGCCTTAAATTTAAAAATGGCTCGAATCTTATTTTTGAAGTCCAGTTGAAATTAAGAAAATTATAATGGATCTAGCTACGCTGGTTTTGATCCACCCTGTACATCCTAATTTAGTTTTTCTAGTTATTTTTGTCGAAAATCTATAAGCAAAATTGGTGTTGGAAACAAAATTAATAGTAATTGTGGTTTTTCAATTGTAAATAACATACCCAAAATCTTCAATTACATATTACTTTCTTCAGAATTTCAAATTACAATTGCACAGGATTTTGGATGTAATTAATTACAATTACATTAACGTTATTAATTACAAATTACCAATGTAATTGACCCACCTCTTCTTCTAATAAGGCTAAATTACGGTTCTCATGTTCGTATACGTTATACTGCAAATTATTAATTATAGGTTAAGTTTCCAGCCTACTTGAATTTATTCGAATGTTCATATGTGAGTTAAAAATGAAATCATCATCATCAAAATGAAATAAATTTAAGAAAAACCAACCACATGCGTATTTCGAGTGTTTTTAATTAATTGAATTAACTGATTTTAATTGACAAAGCATGTCATAATGTCCGTGGAATATACCATGGTGCTAGGTTCATGCACAAGCTGTTCTAATATTCGTTATCTTTTTTATTTCGGCATTCAAATTATGTAAATATGTGAATTCTCGGATGAAGGCGTTTGAATGGTTATTGACTCATTCCT
>JAQIXO010001897.1:0-11051 GCA_034700305.1 Protaphorura armata | reverse complement strand
CTCTTTTTCACATGGATCAAACGGTTGCGTGTAGTTCTAAATCTTGTTTCACAAAACTCACATTGGAATGGTTTTTCTCCGGTGTGAACATTCATGTGAATTCCTAGTTGATATTCTTGTAGAAATGTTTTGGAACAGAATTTACATGGAAATCTACAGCGTTCCTCCGTCGGTTCATGTGTTTTTATGTGCCTTCTCAAGTGTTCACTACGAACAAAAGACTTCTGACACAAATCACATTGGTATTTCCTTTCTTTTTGTAGAATAGATTTAGAACTACATACTTGGGACGATTTCATCAACTTTACAGATTTCGTTGCACGAGCCGTGAAACCCGAGTCCTCCTAAAATCCAAATTCAAATGTGTCATGAACTCTGAAGTTCAAGTTATAATGTGACGTAATCCAAATCAATTGCAGTTACCTTCTCAAGTGTTTCTCTGGTGTGAGTAATTATGTGATCTTCCAATAACTTCTGGTTGGGAAATATCAAAGTGCACAAAGTACACTCAAATATCTCATGATTTTCTGGCACTTCACCTTCAATTACGCTCGCATCTTTCGTTTCTTGGTCCGGCTTTTCCAGTTTAATTGAATTCACCAAATGAAATGGGACATTCAAGTGTTCCTGAGAAGAAAACGAAGGGAACAATTGACAAAACGTTCTAAACTCTTTCGTACTTGTAAAATGTTATTGACAGCAAGTTTATTTTAAAAACTGAATGAATTCCAGTGTTATACAGTGAATTCGAATTACCTGCTTGATTTTGTTTCCCAACTCCACATGTAGTCCATCCATGTCTTGTTTAGATTGAACAGTTGTTTTATATGTATAATTATTATTATTACAGTCGTGTCGAATCAAATCTGGTAATGTAATGGAACAGAGTAGCAAAATATAACTGCCATTGTCCTTCAAATTCTCTTGGAAATCATTGGACAAACTCCTTTACCCCTCTCTTACTACGTACGTATCTTGCCGTAAATGTAAAGAATTTGTTGAGTGTCATAAAATAAGGGTAAGTTTGCTCAAGTAAAGTCATATAAATAAAAATACCAGGAAGGCAAAAATAAATTCAAACTCAACAAGGACGGGAAAACAGTAATACTTATATTAGGGCTGGATTTCATGTTTTTTTTGACATATGAGGTTGTTGGATATAAGAGATTATAAATATAAACCAGGTATTGTAGTGTAGTTTTAAATCAAAAATCCTTACAAGGTGTATCATACCCTTGGTCTCCTGTTGCCCATTCTGTCGAAGTGCAAAAAAAAATATTTATATGCACTGTGCATTGCATAAAGAATCCTGCCATAGTTCATTAGATGCTCTAAATATTTCCGAAAAATATGTTACGATGTTATTAGTAGAGGTGCTGCAAGTAGATGAAGGTGAACGAGTTATGGTCTACCTTGTATCGACCAAATCAATTATTACTCATTTTAATGAATTCAATAAATGAACGCCTCACTTTTTGTAATTTACTGATTACAGGATTGCGACAAGTTCGGTTAATAAGTAAATCTTAAGGTAAAACTTATCAAATTCTTGGAAATAATTTTTATTCGCGGTCAACAGAGAACATTTTTGACATTTCACTACGCGCAGAGTTATTATAAATAAATTGTCAGTTTTGACTGCAGCTGTACTCTACTTGAACTTTATTTTTCTTTCTTCCTCTTAATTGTAGCAGTACGTGTGCTTTTTCCTCCGTTCTTATTTTTCTGACAACAACGGCGGGACGCAGAATGCGTCAACAGATATGATTGTCTGTCAAATGTTTTGTCACAGAAATCGCATACGTACAACCTCTCTTTTGTGTGGGCACTCCTGATGTGGGAGTCCAGAGTTTGTTTATACCCGTATTTTTTCTCACAAAGATTGCAGTCGAACGGTTTTTCTCCTTCATGAACTCTGCTAATATGAAGTTTTACATCCCGACCACACCCAAAGTATTTTGAACAAATATTACAATGAAAAGATGTTGAATCCGGATTATTTTGGGTTATCTCACTTTTTTCCATTTTTGCAGAAATTTTACAAGATGTTTGTACATGTAATTTAAGACTGCCTAACTGTGCAAAAGTTTTTGAACAATATTTACATTTGTGAGGCTTTTCACCCGTGTGATTCCGAATGTGTGAATTGAGGGCATCGAAACGAGTGAATTTCATTGGGCAAAAATCACACGAGAATTTTGGCTCTGTGCCATGCAGTAACATATGCCTTTTTAAATCGGCACTACGGGTAAATAGTTTAGAACAGATTGAACAGACAAATTGATTTGGATTTTCATGAAGTAATAGATGATCACGTTTATGTCCACCCTTTGTGAAAGTTTTATCGCATTTTGGACACTGGAAAAATCTTGTGTCAAGTTTTCGGTCAGAAACCGACACATGAACAACTTCATGTGCTAATAGTCTGCACCTCATTAAAAAATTTGCTGGGCATTTTGTACACGTGTATATTTTGTCTTTTTGGGTGTGTAATTCCTTAAAGTGTATTTCACGAGCCATAGCTGTTCCAAATCTCTGACCGCAGGATTTACATTTATATGGTTTCTTGCCGTGTATACTGATGTGAGTTTGAAGTGTACGATAACTAAAAAATGTTTCTGAACAAAATTTACATTTGAGTCGATTCGGTTCATGTATTTGCCTATGTCTGCACAAGGAATCCTTACTAGCAAGGAACTTATCACACAAATCACATTGGAACAGTTTCTTCTTTACGGTTTTGGAAGATGTATTCACGGTTGTAGGTTCGCATTTTCCTCCTTGGTCCGCGTCCGGTTCCTATAATTTAGTAAAATTTATAAGATGAAATGATATTACCGATTTCTCCTAAAGGTTAATTAAATATTTTCCAAACTCATCCGATTTTAATTATTGCTTGGAATTACCTTTTTATTCCTACTTCTCAGCTTCTGAACTTCGTCCATGTCTTAATGTATTGGACAATTATTGATCAAATAATTTAGTGTCAAACTTATGTACTTGTTGAAAAATTCAGTTATTCTTGAGGGTTATAATGTTGAAGAATTATCAGCCGTTTTGTTCCTAAGCCTCACTTCAAAATTCTTTGAATTCACCTTGAACAAACTCACCTGTTCCCCTCTCTCTTATCTTGTGATACTGTAAGGAATTTTGTAAGTGCAGAAGGTAAAATAAGTACTATCTATTCTGGAGTCAAACAACAGCACAAAGTAATAGTAAATGTACTACCAGGATAAACCTAAATCCAGACTCATTCTCAACAATACAGAAGTCCCCAATCTTAAGGCCGGGTTGAGAGACAGTGTTGTTAAAGCTACAAACTGTAGGGTCCATAACAATATGACGTTTTTAATACACGAGGTGCTCCAAAACAATACTCTCATAACGCGTAGTGCGAAGGTTTCCAACACCATTCATTATACTAAAACATTTTACTAGCTCGTTCAATCTATTTTGGTATTTAGTATTATAATTTCAAATTCATTGAATATATAGAAGGAAGGGTAATCCTTTCTTTTACACAAATAAAATATTCCAATACTAACATAGGCATAATCAGACAATTATATCGCAATTTTATTTTCTCGAATTCGAATTATTTTAACAATACCTTCATGGTCAAAGTACAAAATCATGGGTCACCATTGGTACTTGAAAAATGGAAAGTTCAACTGTAAAGTGTCCTATTTTCTTGGTCTCCTGTGGGTGCTATAATACATAATTGTACGCTAGTTTCTGTTTGTTGCTTTTAATTGTAGCAGATGTACTTTTCCTTTTGTTCTTATTTTTGTGGCAACGACTAGACACAGAATGTCTCCGAAGATATGACTGTATGGGAAATGTCTTGCCACATAAATTGCATTCGTAGGGCTTCTCTTTCGTGTGGACATTTCTGACGTGGGATTCGAGACTCTGTTTATCTCCGTATTTCTTCTCACAAAGATTGCATGGATAAACTTGTTCTTTTGTATGGATTGCACGAATGTGATCGTCGAGGGATTGTTTTGAAGCCAACTTTTTGAAACAAAAATTGCAATTAAAAGGTCTCTCTCCCTTGTGAACTCTGCTGACATGAACCTTCAAATTCTTATTGTTCTTGAACACGTTCATACAGATACTGCACTGAAATGGTGCTGGTAAGTTGATGACAGGTGATTTCTTTGCTTCTCTTAATTCTTCGACACCTTTACAAGACGAACGTTCATGATCTTGAAGATTACACATTTGTAAGAACGTTTTTGAACAATATTTGCACTTGTACGGCTTTTCACCCGTGTGAATCCGAATGTGTACATTAAGGGCATCGAAACGAGTAAATTTCTTCTGGCAGAAATGACAAGAGAGTTTTCTCTCCTTGTTATGTAGCAACATGTGTCTTTTTAAATCGCATCCACGTGTAAATAGTTTAGTACAAATTGAACAGGCAAATTGATTCGGATTTTCATGAAGTAATAGGTGATCATGTTGGTGTCCACCTCTTGTGAAAGTTTTATCACATTTTGGACACTGAAAAAATCTCGTGTCCAGTTTCCGGTCAGAAGTCGACACATGAACAAGTTCGTGTCTTAAAAGAAAACTCATGTGTCGAAAATTTGCTGGGCAGTGAGTACACGTGTATATTTTGTCCTTTTGAGTGTGAAATTCCTTAAAGTGTATTTCGCGAGCCATGGATGTTCCAAATGTCTGATCGCAGGATTTACACTTATATGGTTTCTTTCCATGTATACTTATGTGAGTTTGAAGTTTACGATAACTAGAGAATTTTTCTGAACAAAATTTACATTTGAGTCGATTCGGTTCATGTATTTCCTTGTGTCTGCGCAAGGAGTCCATTCGAGCAAGATACTTGTCACACAAATCACATTTAAAGAGTGGTTTCGTTCCAGTTTCTGAGGAAGAATTGACGATTGAAGGCTCAAAGTCAAGAGAACTCGTGCATTTTCCTACTTGGTACGGTTTATCCAATTTAATTGAGTTGACAAGATGAAACGGTATTGCCGATTTCTAAAAGTTAATAACATAATTTCTACCTATAGTTTCCAAACTTTTTTGATTGAATGACAGCACAAATTAATTGCTTGGGAGTGCGTGGTCAATTACCTTTTCATTCTTGCTTCTCAGCTCCATAATATGCATTCCGTCCATGTCTTAATGTCTTGGATAATTACTGATCAAATAATTTAGTGTCAAACTTAGATATTTGTTGAAAAATTATGTTAGTCTTAAGGGTAAAATGTTGAAGAATTATCAGCCGTTTTACTCCTTAACCTCACTCCAAAATTCTTTGAGTTCACCTTGAACGAACTCACCTGTTCCCCTCTTTCTTGTCTTGTGCTAATGTTAGGAATTTTGTAAGTGCATAAGTCCCAACTATTCTCGATTCAAAAGTATACATAGTGAATGTACCTGCAGGACAAACGTAAATCCTGACTGATTCTATCTCAACAACACCGAAGTCTCCATCTCCACCCTTTGAGAGAGAGGCAGTGTTGTTAATGCTAAGAACATTTTTTGACATTGATGTTGCCCAGGTTTTCCCAGGTTAACCTGTAGACTTCATAAGAATACGACATTTCATACACGAGGTGCTCCAAAATAATCGTACCCTATTAATGCATAGTGCGAAGGTTACCTTCAACACCATTATTGCTAAAACAGTTTCACTAGCATGCTCAATTTATTTTGGGAGTTAGTTTTAAAATTTAGAACTCATTGCATAATATAAATTTAATTCATTCATTCCAATTCCGATTCTTTCAATAAAAAGTTAGAACTTCAAAATAAGTATCAACTCGCAAAACATAATTCTTGTCGTAGCCGTCGCCTTGAAATTATTCGGACAAACTCTGTAATAGTATTTTTACGGGAGTTTGTAACTGGATGGGGTAATCGAGAAAGGGTTATACAGGTATAAAAATACAGGACGGTAAAACAAAATCGGACAATTCTCTAACAACATCACCTTCCCTTGTGAGTTATGATCTGCATGCATTGTATCGACCAAATTAATTACAGCCCACAAATTCAATAAATCAACCGAATCACGTTTGTCTCAATGTTTGTAATTTTCAGATTATGAAGACCACAAAGTTTAGTTTATGAATAAACATTTTGATAAAGTTTTGGAATTTCCTAAAGTATAATTTCTGTCTGCAAGGTGAGCAATGTTCACATTTTAGTCTAGGGGTAATTGTCAGTTTTCACTGTAATTGCAATTGCACTCTACTTGAACTTTATTTTTGTAACTTGCTCTTATTTTTCTGACAACGACTGGACACAGCGTGCCTCCGCAGATTTGAGGACCCACGAAATGTCTTGTCACAGAAATTGCATTTGAAGGGCTTTTCGTTCGTATGAACACTTCTAATGTGGGATTCCAAAATTTGTTTAACCTTGAACTTCTTATCACATAAATTGCACTCATGAATTCGCTCCTTTGTATGAATTGCACGGATATGATCTTCCAGGGAGTGTTTTGATGCCAACTTTTTGAGACAATAACTGCAATTAAATGGACGCTCTCCCTTGTGAACTCTGTTAATATGAAGCTCCATATTTTGTTTGCACTTGAAAATGTTCAAACAGATACTACATTGAAATGGTGGTGGTAGGTTGATATCAGTACTGTGTGGACACTTCTTTGTCTTCCTTAATTTCTCGGCGATTTTACAAGATGAACGTTCATGGACTTGAAGATTACTTAACTGTGGAAATGCATTTGAACAATATTTGCACTTATACGGCTTTTCACCTGTGTGATTCCGAATGTGTATATTAAGGGCATCGAAACGAGTAAATTTTTTCTGGCAAAAATTACAGGATAATTTTGGTTTTGTCTCATGTATTAACATGTGTCTTTTTAAATCGCCACTACGTGTAGAACGTTTTCCACATATCTGACAAGTCAAGTGATTCGGGTTCTCATGAAGTAAGAGATGATTTTGTATGTGTCCACCTTGAGTGAACTTTTTATCACATTTCGGACACTGGAACAACCTTTTGTCAGTTTTACGTTCGGAAGCAGTTGTATGAGTAAGTTCATGTGCTAACAGTCTGCATCTCATTATAAAAGTTGCAGGGCATTTACCGCACTTGTTTAGTTTGTTCTTTCGAATGTGTAATTTCTTAATGTGCATGTCACGAGCCATAGCTGTTCCAAAATTCTGATCACAGGACTTGCACTTGTATGGTTTAATTCCGTGTGTACTCAAGTGCATTTGAAGTTTTAGGTAACTTGAAAATATTTCTGAACAAAATTTACATTTGAGTCGATTCGGTTCATGTATTTGCATGTGCTTGCGCATGGAGTCCACACTAGCAAGAGATTTATCGCACAAATCACACTGGAAACGTTTTTTCTTTACGGGTTTCGTAGAAGAGGTATTGACGGTTGAGGGTGGAGAGTCAATAGACATTGGGAGTTCTCTTTCTTGGTCCGGGTTTTCCAATTGAATAGAGTTTACACGATTAAATGGTATTGCTGGTATCTCCTAAAGATGAATAAAATTATAAATTACCTGTATTTGCAAAGTTTTCTGACTGTGAGGTATTGAGTAAATCGATGACACAAATTATTTGCTTTGCAGCATACTGTCAATTACCTTTTTAGTCCTACTCCTCACTTCCATACTATGCATTTCGTCCATGCCTTAAGTCTTAACGTGTTGAAGAATTAATAACCAAGTAGTTTAGTGTTAGTGTTAAATTTATATTTTGTTGAGAACTTAAAGGATAAATTGTTGAAGAATTATCCAACGTTTTCCACCTGTGCCTCACTAAAAATCGTTGAGTTTGTCTTGAACCAGCTCACCTGTTCCTCTCTTTGATTTCTTGGGACATTGAAACGAATTTCGTAGGTTCAAGAGGTAAAAATAAGTCCTAGCCCTTCTCGATCCAAACAAAAGTGCAAATACCTGTAGGGCAAACATAACTCCTGGCTCCAGACTGATTATCAACACAACAATACAGAAATCATCTAGCTTTTATGTTAAGGTCCGGCTGTAGTGTGGTATTGTTGATAATGCTAGCAAATTCTTTCTATACTTTTTTTTTAAAACACAAGGTACACCATATCCGATCGCTCAAATCCCAGGAGACATGTTAAGTCCCAAATGTTTGCAAGTTAGTTCATTAAACTGTACAATACGTAGGAGAGCTATTTTTCGCATTTGTCAAAGGAACAGAAATCCATCTTGAACAATAATTGTACAAAATACATTTATTGTATTTTGATTGGCAATTGTCGCAATATGAAGTTCAAATTCAAGTTAATTTCCTTCCATCCGTATTTGTAAATTTTAAAACTCGAAGTTCTAGATTTGAAATGAGTCGTAGTGAGTGAATTCAATTTATTTTCAATGAATTTGAATTTTTAAAAAATAAATCCCAAATTTTTAACATCCCAGCACGTCTATTTTTGTTTAATGGTGTATGTAATTTCCGCACAGAGATGAGGGTTCTCTTGCTCTGGCGCACCTGCATAATTTATTTTGTTGCATATAAAAATATCCCATTCGTAGGGCCTTTTTTTTTGTATGACCAATTAACGTGAAACACTAGAGATATTGTTTATACTAAAACGTATTAATTTATTCAAGTGAAGGTATTACAATTTTTTTACACGTTTCAAAATTTGATACATCATAATTCCCCATTAATGGACGTGCATATTGATTATTCATCATTTACGTTTACCGATACATTGTTATGGTAATCGAATCTAAGAAAGCGCATCCTTTCGACTCTCCTTTTCCTTTTTTCGACTTGGACGCATAATGTTTCCGTAGACTTGATTTGTAGGAATAGTTAGTGTCACAGAATTTGCATCGATACTCTCGATTTTCTTTTGTATGGACACTCGTGATGTGGATGTTCAGGTAATGTTGATATCCATACTTTTTGTCACAAAAATTACATTTGAACGGTCTTTCCCCCTCATGAACTCTGCTAACATGGACCTTCAAATCTCGACCGCACCCAAAATATTTTGGACAAATATTACACTGAAATGTTGCAATCTTTTTCTTGCATTTCATGCAATTTTCTTGATTTTTTACATTGTGAACGAACATGAAAAAGAAGACCTCCTGACTGTGCGAATGTTTTTGAACAATGGGTACACTTGTAAGGCCGTTCACCTGTGTGAATCCCAAAATGTGATGTGAGGGCATCCAAACGAGTAAACTTCTTTTTACAAAAACTGCAAGAATGTTTAGGATTTTTCCCGTGGTCTAACTTATGTCGGGCCAAACTAGATTTTCGTATAAATTTCTTGTCACATTCAGTACAGGCAAAACAGTTTAGATTTTCGTGAAGCAATTCATGATCTTTTGCGTATCTTCTCTCCATAAATGTTTTCTCGCATTTCGAACATTTAAATTCTCTTTTGTTACGTTCAGAGCTGGTCAAATGAATAGGTTCATGTCTTTTGAGTAAATATAACTCTAAGAAACTGGCTGGACACTTGTTACAAACGTGTAATAATTCCTTGTGGATTTTTCTACAGTGCGTCAAACGAGTTTCTCTGGTTTCAAACTTCTGATCGCAAAATTTACACTTGAATGGGTTCTTTTCTAAGTGAATCCTTTTATGAAGTTCGAATGATTTCTTGTGCATAAATGTTTTTGAGCAAAATTCACATCGTTTCTCTTGTTTGTGAATTTCTTTGTGTCTTGCCAGATGACAACTTTGAACGTACGATTTTTCGCACAAATCACATTGAAACCGTTTTTTCTTAAGGTCCGTAGCGCCTTCATGAATTTTGACTTCCATTTTAATAGATATCCTCCTTTGAAGCTGGATCATGAATTTCACCTGAGAAATGGAAATAAATATGTAATACTAATATACATGTAAATACTTAAAAATTGGCCGAGTTGAGAATTTCTTTATAATTTATATATTAACCTGAGTTATGTCTCCTGTTGTATGTCCTTAGACTACGTACACTGTAGTGTTGATATAAGAAATTTTTTTACAAGAACCCAGTCGCAGTTTTAGTATACTTGCCTTTGCCTGTCTCTGTCGTAAATATGTAAAAGGGTATTCTGTTAAAGTAGAGCATAAGTCAGAATATTGAAACACTGGAAGGTCTGTCGTGTGAGTCATATGTAATAAAAATCATTTCACGAGAAAAATAGGATATACTTTTCTGCAGAGCCAGAATCCTGTTAGTTAAATGTTAAACATAAAATGTCGAGTGTACATTTTGCAAAGAAAGCCAAGGAGAATGTTTCAGTTTCATCTAAACCCCATGCAAATACACTTTACAAATGTACGATACGGGACAAACTTACAAAAAAATACAAAATGTTAACACAAAAGAAATATGACATATGTTGTGCATTTTGGTGTGGTGAAGCACTCACGAGGACGGCTAACGGCTCAATTCAAATTAAAAAAAAAATAATTCGACTAAATCATACCATGTATTGAGTTTTTATTCCATTATTTGTCCCACTGTATTATGTGCTTTGTATAGTACTAACAGGTGTACTAGAAATTTTTTTAGGGACGAGTAAAAATATATGTAGTATACCTAGCTTAATTAATCACGAACTCCTTTGCTGCTAAACTTTTCTGATGTAAAAATAACGATTTCTCGGTCGGTTATATTCTATCCAGAGTTATGTAATTGAACAGTTTCACGAATTATATTCAGTTAGGACTCATAATCATATGTTACGATGGAAAATCATATCTACACGCTCAAGGCCAATTTATTCGGAATCTGTACTTGAATTCGAAGAATCTTCCGTTTTTAATTTCTTGGAAGTTCCCTTGCATAATGAACGAGTATGAACCAAAAGACTGATTGAGTCTGTAAATGCTTCTGAACAATCACCGCATTTATAAGGCCGTTCACCTGTGTGACTCCTCATATGGATAGTGAGAACGTCTAAACGCGTAAATTTCTTCCGACAAAAATTACAAGATAATTTTCCACTTTTTTCATGCGTTAACTTGTGTCTTTCTAAACTGGATTTTCGTGTAAACGTTTTATCACATTTTGGGCAAGCAAAGTGATTTGGATTTTCATGAAGCAATTCATG
>JAQIXO010001896.1:0-11053 GCA_034700305.1 Protaphorura armata | reverse complement strand
GTAATTAGCATTTCCGTGTTCCTCATGCGACTATAGTACTGGAAAAATAATGGTTTGATGATTTCCTTTACGTATAACATTTTGCCCAGGTTTTCTCTGGTCCAACCGGGATGCGTTTTTATGGCGGTGGCAAATGTGTTTAGCGACTACTTCTGAATTTTTAGTCCTCAATTTTAAATAGTAAGAAATAATTTTGTTTGCTCTTGCCTACAGCAAAGGCAATCGGTTACTGCGTAGAAAAATTTTTGCACAGGATGTAAACAAAATTCCTTACATTGCATAGCAGAGCCCTTAACCTTGAGACTTTCATTTGTGCTCGCGCCTTATGTGCTATCTGAGCCGCATTTTATAGTTTGAAATGCAAAATTAGCTAATTGATATTCTCTCCTCTCCTCTACTGTAAGAATGTTACATTTTTCATACAGATCATTAAGTACAACTGCTTTCTTTTCTCTTATAAGCTCTTGATGTTCTTCTTCATTTGAGATTTTTGATTGCAGACGTTCATGCGGTCAAAATAAATGGTTTCTTCTGTTTTAGCACTGTGGAGTGAGCAGACGATTCGACGAATTATGAGTAACATTCTTATCTATGAGTTCTGGAAAAGGTCATCATCGCATTATATTCTTTTGTAGAGTATAGAAGCATAAAATGTAGTCATGTTCTTTTTGTTCCACTGTTTGAACTGACTCTTCTAGAGCTTTGCTGTTTTGATCCATAGTTCAACTGGATAAGAAACAACTCAGACTATTACGGATATTACAAATTAATGAGTATTATATACATATGTTTTTGGTTTGGATATTTTGGAATTGGATGCAATTGAAAAGAGAACCATTTCATAGAGAATGTACTCATTCGTGTACATTTTAACATTTTTACAAAAACAAAATTAAGAAAAAGTCATGTTGAGGCCTACGAGTTATTCGGCGTATTTTTTATAAAAGAAACAATCCTTACGCAATTTACTGCATACATTATAATTATAGAAAGATATGTCATAAACTTGAATCTATATTTTATTCCGATTTCACATTAAATCGAGGACAAGAAATACAGGTAGACTTAAGCCATGTGGAAATGTACTTTTCTATAGTTTGAATATTGGCGAAACGAATCAGAATTTCGAGAAAATAGTAATCGGAATTCATTCAAATTCTTCCCTTCTTCAAGTCATTTGGAATTGGAACATGTTTCGGAATTTTATGTGGCTAGACTTTGAATTAATTTTGATCGCCATTTTAGAACTCATTTTACTACATAATTGTGGAACTTGCACACAGATTGTTTGGGTTTTTTCTTATACAAAGGTGATGTCTGGTGTAGTTTAATTTTCATTTTGGTGGATTTTGAATCGAAATTCAAAATTTTATGAAAAAAATCATCCGATAATTGGATTTCAGTTTTAAGAATCAGAACTCGAGATTGAAATGGCAAAACTAAATTCGACCGGAATTGCAATCCCTGCGTGTGCAATGAGCCACAATTTTCAAAGAAAGAAATATCACGCACCAAAGTTGGCCTTAAGAATTTGTGGGCAAATTCTTATCACAAGGATTAAGTTCTGACCTATCATACTTTCAATTTGTGTTCAATTCATTTAGTGTATGTCTTTTAATTTGCATATATTATATAATACTCACTAGTCACTGATTAAGCTTAGCCTGTTTTTAACACAAACTGCAAATACATTTATAATATTTTTTGCATGCCAAGTAAAATAAATACGTCTGTTTTAATTTCAGATGTATGAAAAAAATCAGACTCGTGAAGGTTAACGCTGACGATTTCGCATGAAAAAAATAAATAAAATAAATGCAGCTCAGTTTGGTGAAATTTATTCAACGGATGATATTAAAGAAGCCATATATCATGCGCAAGATTCATAAGAAACCAATTTTGAATAAACAATATCTAAGGTATTTTCAATTCCTCTAGTTAGGTAGGTCATTGCGCGTAAACAAATACAGTTCGACCGAAAATTTCAAAGCCTTTAGCGATCGTAATGTATCCCGTAGAAACACAAAATAATCCATTTTGTGTTGCCTTTATTAGACAATCGAAAAGCATACTTGTAACCAAGAAGATGTCACGTAGTTGATGGATGTTATAGGAGGTCTTGTAACTAGTGTGCTTCAAGAAAAAGTCATTTTTTTCATTTTGAATGGGATGATAAGGTTGCTACAGGAACTGGGCTAAAATAGAACCCTTCAACACTTCACCTATGACGGAGAGGTCGTAAGTTTTAAATGGGAATTTAACCCTGGGCGGAAATTGCCAAACCTTATGAGTGTTCGTAATGGTTTCCGCCCAGTGTGAAAAAACTTGTTTACTTTTGGAATAAACAAGTTACAAGACCTCCTATAACAACAATTAACTACGTGGAATCTTCTTGCTTGTAACAATAAAGTCAAATAAAATAAAATATTCCCATTTCGAAATTTTTTCGAAATTTTGAAGGAATTGTTTTTTAAATGTTCAAAATATCTTTAAACATCAGTTTCCGTCGAAATTTTGGTCAAAAAAATTATTCCGGGCCTGGAGAATAATTTTTGGACCTATATCTCCAAATGAACAATTTTCCAGAAAAGGGCATGGTAAATAACACATGAAATTTCAAGTTTCACACCCTTAGGACATTTTTCGGGATTTCATTTCCCATATCTAAATTTTGTAAAACACCATTATTAAGTCGTGCGACGTAATTATACGGAGTAAAAGACTTATTGCGGATGCCCTGTCCGTCCGTCCGTCCGTTCTGATGAAAGAAATAGGATTATTACCTAAAAGTGCTTCTGACTGTTTTATATTGCACCAAGGTGAATGCTTGGAAATACCCTACAAATCTAGAGTGCTGCAATACGGTACCGGACAAACCACGGGGTGTACATATGTGACTTTCCGGAACGAATAATATAGATCGTAGGCAGCACCGGTAAAACATGATGGAAGCAACTAGAAAAACGGGACATAAAGCTTTCAAATTACTCCCAATGCTGAAGCTCTTTTTGGTAAACTTCGCTTTGATTGAATCTTTGATTTTTATTACAGTCAGACTGTAATGTAAATAATTGCCCTAAAGATTGGGAGAGATTCGGACAAGAGAAATGCTTCAGACTTTTTGGAGGCACAAAATATACGTGGGCAGAGGCCGAATTGATTTGCAGACAACATGATTCCCATCTGGCAAGTGTCCATTCAAAAGAAGAATTAGACTTCTTGAACTCGTATTTCTTGAGGGAAAATTTAACTGACAAGGGTTTGGGACAAACCTGGATTGGTGGATTCAAGACTGGAATATTTTGGAGTTGGCTTGACCTCTCTCCATTCGATTTCACCGACTGGTTTCCGGGCTATCCAATCGACAAGGCGCCCTGCATTTATTTGACAACTATGCCGGTCTATTTGAATGAGTTAGGCAAATTTGGAAAAATGGCAAATGATGCCACCTGTACTAATTATAACTTCAACTTCATTTGTCAAAAGTACCAAGTTGACGCAAGACGAATTGTGTAATCCATAATATTACAGTTACAGTTCGTGATTAATAAATAAAACGTAGACAGCAGCGCAACGTTATTTTCTGCAGTGAGTTGAGTTGTCCAATTATTTAAACTTTGTTGAAATGTCATTGCTCACCACGGTATGAAGAATTGCTCGATGAAGTTAAATTTACCATACTAGCAAATCGTAAGACTTAATTGGATTGGATCAGTTCAATCCTTGTCCATATTCCAACAAAATTTCAAATTATAACTAATCAAAACAAATAATTAAAAACATGGAACCGTTCTCCGCTTAAAGGGCAAATACTTAATTAGGTGTAGGTCATACTTTTTACATAAATCGATTGAATAGAAACAATTCTATTCAACTCTTATTTCATGGAGTTGAAGAAAGCAGGTAATGTGCGAATGTAGTCGATCAGCCAATGTGAAAATAAAAAAAGAATGTACATAAATTGAAAATGCAAAAATCCACCTAATTAATTCTTGAAGTGTATTTTTGCCCTGTCTCAGTATAATAATTATAGATGCCTAGTTGCGCGTTTAATTTAAAATATTCCAAGGAGTACGTATTTTTTACGCGTGCATGTGCATCTGGTGCAGAGTCAAAACCAAATTGCATAATTTATTCGGTTGTCATTCATGTAAGATTCTACGCAGTATTCTTTTTGGTATAAAAGTTCTGGAGGAATTCACAAAAAAATCATAATTACTTAAACATTTCACTCGTCTTCACTAGAATATTACCAGAAATCTATAAACATGCATGTAAAATTGCTTTTACTTCTTAACATTTCTCTCATATTTGCAGATACGCAACTAAATGGCCGTCAGGTAATAGAGATTGTATATTTATTACCAATACAGAAGCTCTTTTGTAACCTTCGCTTGGATTGAATCTTTGATTTTTATTACAGTCAGACTGTAATATAAATAATTGCCCTAAAGATTGGGAGAGATTCGGACGCGAGAAATGCTTCCGACTTTTTGGAGGCACAAAATACACGTGGACAGAGGCCGAAGTGATTTGCAGACAACATGATTCCCATCTGGCCAGTGTCCATTCAAAAGAAGAATTAGACTTCTTGAACTCGTATTTCTTGAGGGAAAATTTAACTGACAAGGGTATGGGACAAACCTGGATTGGTGGATTCAAGACTGGAGTATTTTGGAGTTGGCTTGACCTCTCTACATTCGATTTCACGGACTGGTTTCCGGGCTATCCAATCGACAAGGCGCCCTGCATTTATTTGACAACTATGCGGGTCTATTTGAATGAGTTAAGCAAATTTGGAAAAATGGCAAATGATGTCACCTGTACTAATTTTAACTTCAACTTCATTTGTCAAAAGTACCAAGTCGATGCAAGACGAAATGTGTAATCCATATTACAGTTACAGTTCGTGATTAATAAATAAAACGTAGACAGCAGCACAACGTTATTTTTCTGCAGTAAGTTGGGTTGTCAAATGCAAAAAACCACCTAATTAATTATTGACGTGTTTTTTTGCCCTGTCTCAGTATAATAATAATAGATGCACAGTTGCACGTTTAATTTAAAATAGTCCAAGGAGTACCGTATTTGTTACGCGTGCATGTGGTGGTGAGTCAAAACCAAATTAACAGAGGTACTTTATTCAGTTGTCATTCATGTAAAATTCTAAGCAGCATTCTTTTTTGGTATAAAAGTTTTGAAGGAATTCGCACACAATTCATAATTGCTCAATCAATTCACTCGTCTTCACTAGAATATTACTAGAAATCTGAAACATGCAAGTTAAATTTCTTTTACTCCTGAATATTTCTCTCGTATTTGGCGTTACGCAACTAAACGGCCGTCAGGTATTAGAGATTATAATAAGGTTTTTTTTAACACCCTTTAATTGAATGTTCGATTTTTATTACAGTCAGACTGTAACGTAAATAATTGTCCTAAAGATTGGGAGAGATTTGGTCAAGAGAAATGCTTCAGACTTTTTGGAGGTACAAAATACACCTGGGCAGAGGCCGAAGTGATTTGCAGACAACATGATTCCCATCTGGCCAGTGTCCATTCAAAAGAAGAATTGGACTTCTTGAACTCGTATTTGTTGAGGGAATATTTAACCGACAAAGATTTAAAATCAAGCTGGATTGGAGGATTTAAGACTGGAATATTTTGGAGTTGGCTTGACCTCTCTCCATTCGATTTTACCGATTGGATTCCAGGTCATCCAGTGGACCAAGTGTCATGCATTTATTTATCTACTGATCCTTTCTATTTAAATGCACCAACGCAATTCGGAAAAATGGCCAATTTAGTCACCTGTGATGGAAAGTTCAACTTCATATGTCAAAAACAAACCCAACCAGTTACCAGAGGAAATTATAATTAATAGATGTCAATAGAATTGTTGATCTGGCTAGACATCTGAATAAAACCAAACTTGAAACTTGAAACTTTTAGATAGTATTATTTGTTAATCAACAAAACGACGACTGTAGTAAAATCATAATGTCATTTCGTTGTAAAACAATACGCGTCCTTTTACTTAAATTCTTCATCTTACGTGACAGTGTGACTTTCGTGACCGGATGAAATTAGACCGCTGTCTTACTGCGGTGTAAAAATTTTAAAATAACTACACTTATCTATTCACTAAAATCCACACAAATATATATCTCATTTATAGTTTGGGTTTCCTGACTGTCTCAGCAATTACCTCCTTGTAACGATCTAACGTTTTAACGCCTTTAAGGAAGAACTTATAAAAGAAGGACAACTCTTTATAATTCTCGGATATACGGGGATTCTATGTAGAAAAGTTTTGTGGCAACTAAATTTTTTATTGAAACGTGGTTCTGAGAAAATGTAAGAGTATAATGGTAAAAAGTGATGTGAAGATTCGTTTCGTGTGATATCGGATTAGCCATACTGCTCCCAACTTCTCGATTGCGATGAAATTGTTTAAGGACTACTTTATAAACAACATTAGATAGGGAAAATACATGTAAAATTTTGGTTAACCTAGGTATATCCCCTGACCTTTCTGTTCAAGTTCAAGTTCAAGGGGACTTTTATTTACGTCATTTAAAAACAAAACCGTTCGCTCTGAAAATTTGTCCAATGACTCAATAAAATAGTAATAATCAACAACAAATTATTCAGAACACAGAAGAGCATTCGATATGATGGAATAAATAAATGAAACTGTTTTTGCAGCTAAGATAAGTTTTTTGATTCTAAATTTGTACATGTAAACTAAATAAAAACAGTATAACAAGCATGTGGCGCAGTGGTACAAGTGTACAGAACACTCATGCTCAGTTGCACCAGCTCAGGTTAAGCTAACCTGGGGTTAAGTCGCAATCTAGTCCCGCCTAAATATTTGAATATCTCCGGAAGTAGGGGTCCTACCAATAAAAATCTTAATTTGTAGTGTACTCCTCCGCCGCCTTAACCAGAGTTTAAGCTTAAACCCTCAACTTTGAGGGTTTAACGCTTAACCTCTGGTTAGCTTAACCCGAGTTTAGCTTAACCAGAGCTGATGCAACTGGCTCTCAAAGATTCAAATATTTATTTATTAACATATCAATCACAACATAGCCCAAAACAATAAGAACGAGTCTCAATTGATCCAGATACTCACTGCGTGGTAGCGTGGTGGGGTTCAATTCCTCGGACATTGCTCTTCCCCAGTTGTTTTTTCTGCACTAGTTTTTCCTACTACTAGGGCAACTACATACTTAATATGTAAATCCATAGGCCAAATGGGAAACACCTCGCAAAAGGACACGAAAATGCACATAATGTTTGATTCAGCCTCGGTTATGTCAATTAATCGGTGTATCTTTTTATATTTCGGGGAAGGAACAATGGGAGCGCTTCCTGGTCAGTTCTTAGTTGAGTAATTGCAATAATGCATAGATTTAGTGAGTACAATACAAATGCGAGTCAATATATTGCATTGAAATAATTGTATATGTACATATATATATTGCTTAGTGTACAGCAAAATAGAAACATTTCCGCACTCGTCGTGACCTATAAAACCACTTCTCTACTGCCAAAGAACGATTGACATGAATGATAGTACTCTTTATAAATTAGAGACATCCGAGGAGAACGGTACGGTGTTATTTCCTCATTCGTTCCGATCAGGACAGTGCGGTGCAGTTTCCCAGGGATTAATGGAGATGAGTGAGTCACACATTTATAAATATGCACTGACCCCGTGTGTGAAATAAATATACCTACAATTTTCTTGACATCCAGACATATTTCTGACACATGAAATTAAATGTGCAATTACACCTTTAATGATTAATCATTTTACCAAATTGAAACACTTTTCTCGTCGGAATCGAATCCAGTCATCTGGACAATGCATTGTGGAATAACCCAGTACAAAAAAAATTAACACAAGAAGTACATTACTCGACAGATGTGCAGTATTGCTTAGCAATAATCAATGTCAAGTACTGTTTAAGTGGACTTAAGTCCAATTCCTTGCATTTTGTCATAATTAAAAAAAATCCAAATCCAAGTAGTTTCTCATGATTCCAGGAGTACTTAAGTCCAATTGCAAGAACATTTCCAATATTCAAAAAGTACCTGATTTCAATGCCAAGTACATTTCTCTAAATACAAGAGTAATAAAATTATTTCTTTTCTTGAACTAAATTTTTAGGAATTATTTTGCCCATAGGTGTAAATTGAGCGAGCTTCATTTAAGAGTTGCCGAAGAATTTAATTACAAGACAATTTTTTTTTGAAATTGATGCAATTCCTTCACAAATTATAATATGTACATATTTGAAAAGCGCTCATGGAAATAGAAGTATGGTGCATACATATTTTGGTATAAAAGTTTCATAATATAAGGATTATTTGAAATGTTATGTTCAGAAAAAACGCATAGTAATTATTTGAGTCAATGTTTGTTTCATTGAATATTTTTTTTTAGAAAAATACAGAATGCAAGTAATTGTACTCTATTCCACAAAACTGACTCATCTCATAATTTCTACATTCTGATTTTACGCCCAACAAACCTCATTAAACAAAATTTGAAATAAAGACTAATTTATGTAAACCATTGGGTAATTAATTGAACAAACATATTTCCAGGAAGAGAATCATAACCTACCACTTCCTGGTCCATTTTATAATTGAGTCATTGCATAGGCACAGCCTGTGCACGATTTCCTATAAATATTTGTACGACAACGTCCAATAAGTCGTAATTCGCTGACTATCCATGTATGTTTACCATTATTACCTTCAAATAATATTATGATGTTTACTTGACCGCTGCTAAATAGAACCATTTCCGCGTTCGTCTTCAACCATATTGACAATCGCTAACATAATTTGAAGAGAACGATTGACATGTTCATAATTTGGTGACATCCGAGGGTTACGGTAGACTTTGCCGTCCTGACAGTAGTCCCATTCAACTAACGCCTACTTGTTTAGGTCCAGAGAATCCATGGACTCAAGTAAGTTGGCACTCAAACAAATCTAGAATTGAATAAGTAACGTAAATTAATAAGTGAATTATATTTTATTATTAGGTACACTATCATCTTAAGAGTGCTATGCTGGAACGTCACGAAGAACGGGGATTCTTGATCTTCCATCTCATCGCCATCATTTTATCAATTGGATTGTCCGAAGTCACGTGCAATCATTCAGTCCATTCCGGCCGTATTTATTGTAATATGTGGACGCACACCAAAAAATTCGACGAATTGAATTTGTTTTTCTATTGTCAAAAGAGAAATACTACGGTACCGTCGAATGAGAATAAAATTTCACTTACGCCAAGAGTAAAGCGTAGAAATCGAACACTGAAGTTGCGTTGTTTTATTTATAGTGTCACCTGAATTGGTGGACTTTTGAATTTAATTACGGATATTGCATATTTTCACTTCTTGCATGTGCAAATATAAACAAGGCTTTTTATCCGTTTAGACCAATATTTAATTTCTAATACAATAAGGACATTCGCCGAATTACCTGTTCTTCATTACAATTGTTAATTAAAGGCATTTGTTCATTAGATCGGTGCATTATAAACGGAAAAGAAAGTACAGAAATGGAGAAATATATTATATTACCCTACTATTTATGCAAAAATCTGGCTGCAATATTTATATTAATATTAATTTTATTCTCAGTATAAAAGATACGAGAGGAATTCAAGTGAAAGCCATATTCCAGAAATATTTCGTTGTCTACTTAAATATTTCCCAGTATTTGAGACATGAGTGTGAAATTCATTTTACTCCTAAATATTTGCATCGCATTTGGGGAGACTAGTGTTACAGATGGGCTACTAAAAGAACCACTGGACAGAGTAATATCTAACAATTTTAATAATTTGAAATCACATATTCAGTATGTGGCGTAGTGGTACAAGTGTACAGATTACTCGCTGCGTGGTGGGGTTCAATTCCCCGGACCTGCTCTTCTCCGGGTTGATTTAAATAGGTTTTTTTCCAGTGGTTTTTCCTACTACTAGGGTAACTACATACTTAATATGTAAATCCCTAGGAAGCAACTCGCAGAAAGACACACGAAAATGCACAAGATGTTTGATTTAGCTTCGGTTGTGTCAATTAATGAGTGTATTTTTTTATTTTCATTACTTAAAGTCGAAGCTAATATTATAATAGAATTTTTCATTATTATTGTAGACAGACTCTTACGTGAACAACAATTGCCCTAAAGATTGGGAGAGATTCGGACAAGAGAAATGCTTCAGACTTTTTGGAGGCACAAAATACACGTGGGCTGAGGCACAAGGAATTTGCAGACAACATGATTCCCATCTGGCCAGTGTTCATTCAAAAGAAGAATTGGATTTTCTAAACTCTTATTTCCTTAGAGAATACTCGACCGACAAGATTTTGGCCGACAGTTGGATCGGAGGATTCAAGACTGGAATATTTTGGAGTTGGCTTGACCTCTCTCCATTCGATTTCACCGACTGGTTTCCAGGATTTCCAGAAGACCAAGTGCAGTGCATTTATTTGACGACTGAGCCCTCATTCTTAAATACGTCAACCCAGTTTGGAAAAATGGCAAATTATGACAGTTGTAATCTCAAGCTCAACTTCATTTGTCAAAAGTACCAAGCAGATGCCAGACGACATGTGTAATTCATATTACAGGTCATGATTAATAAATAGATATTAAAAACATAAAAGTATATATTCGGCTTCAGGAAATTATTAATCGGTCATAATTTTTACATTCTGCTTTTGCAATCATTGTACTATTCCATGACTCTGAATTTGAATATAAATTCCTATCATTATTAAGTCGTGCGACGTAATCATACGGAGTAAATGACTTATTGCGGATGCTATGTCTGTCTGTCCGTCTGTCCGTCTGTCCGTTACGATGAAAGAAATAGGAATATCACCTAAAAGTGCTTCTGACTGTTTTATATTGCGTCAACATGAATGCTTGGAAATGCCCTTCAAATCTCGAGTGCTGCAATACGGTACCGGACAAAGCACGGGGCCGACATACTTGCCTTTCCTGATCGAGTAATACA
>JAQIXO010001895.1:0-11054 GCA_034700305.1 Protaphorura armata | reverse complement strand
AGAATTGATCCTGGGTCCAGAACATATAAAGAGAAGAGATAACCTGCGTGATACTAAAAAGTAATTAATAAATTCACTGTAGCATCCAGCACGATGTTTTGCATCAGGTGTGGAAAAGTAGTTTTGACTATATTGTACATATTACCCGGTCTAATGTAAAGAGGGTGACATGAAGGTGCAAAAGATTTTTGGAATTTTGTTTCTGGTGTATGGAGGAATGAATTTGGGTATTCCATTGATGCCTCTGTCATATCCCAACTGGCGCTAATAAAGATTACTACCACACCCATTGTTGCTAAAGTAAAAAATCCCAGAAATAAAATCACTGGTACATTCAATTCTTTATAAAGTCCAATGAGAGAATACGATGATCCAATCATTACTAATATCGACACCGTCAATATTTCGAGGACTAAATCTTGGTAGAGCACACTTGAGATTTTTACAATTATCTGCAATCCCCTGTAGAATACTTGAATCTGCTCTTGTTCCTGGTCCAACCTTTCGAGAATTAAACAAAAAAACAGTGTAAATTTATTTTACTGCAGAGTCCATTGTCCGCTAATGCTATAATACCTCGTTAGATTACGCATCCAAAAATTTGTTGACTGAAGTAGTGTTATTCCAATGATAATCAAGAATATGACAAACACAGAGTTAATTCCAGAAACACAGAAACAACAAAATGCAAATAGCATATTCATGAGTAAAAGATCACGAGTGAAAAAGCTAACAAATCTATACAACATGGAGAATTTTGCTTCGAGCAAAAAGAAGGAAGCAGGAAAGGATAGTATGACAATACACAAGGATGATATGAGAAATCCCTTGAATAAATTTTCTGTTCTACGAATGCTGGTTTTCTGGTCTTCATCAAGGTCTTGGTCCTTGAAGTATTTACCTATGAATTAATAATAAAATTATATCACTGAAACCCAAATGAACTGAATCCATTCTAATGTAAGTATATTTAATGTTAAATATGTTTGATTTACTCAAATTCTTATCAAGATTTAAAACTCCGTTCGTTATCCCAATCAGGCCTTGTGGATTTAACAATGTACTCAATTGGAAAACCATTGGTATTGTAAAAATGAAGGCTTCCAGTGTTGTCATGATTGCAAGCGACGCCTTTGATTCTATAATCGCACAACAACCGAGTGTGAATATTATTCCAATATTGATAATTAGATTTGTGAGCGCGATAATCTTCCATGCCAAATATCGGAGAGAGTCTTGAGCGATAGCTATCAGTTGATTTTCAGTGGAACTCCAAGAAAATGGAATCACACAGAGAAAATTCCCGAGTCGAGTTACCTGGGAAATTATTGTAATTGTGACTCTGGAAATCATGCCTCTTTGTATGTTGTATTACGTAGCTTGAGAGTTAAAACTGACCAAGAACAAAGGAGAACTAACCGACGAGAGCTAGAACTTGTTGTGCAATATATACTCCACGAAGGTTGAACGAGTGAAATGATAGATTATTTAAACCCGACATTTCTCTTTACTTTTTACTTTTTAATATGTTGTTTTTCCCAGTTAGTTAAGCGTGCTCTGTCGAAAGGAATTTTTAAATAGTTATTTGAATTCTTAATTTACGGTTTGTTCTTCATGGTAATTATGGATTCTGCAGTAAAAACCTACGCGAAAAAAAACTATTCTTCTGATGGTAGGTTTTTTTATTCACAGTAGAAAAAGAATAAACTTCATGTCACGTAAACGACATTCTTGGGATACATATACTATTCCGCCTAAATTTTTTTCCCTAGTATATAGTTTTAGAGCTCATAGACTTGTCCCCGTTAAATCCTTCGAGATTTGAATAAAGAAGTACTACTATAATTACCGGCCAAAGTAGAAATCCGTTACACATGCAATGTGTCTACAGAGTCCATTTAACAGTGATGTTGTGCCTTACATTAAATATTCCCATGGAGCAATAAACAACTAAATTATTGTGCATGTCGTGTTTCTTGAAATAAATAAATGAGTATTTATTTTGAGAAGGACGACTCACTCTAGTTAAGTGGTACGGTGTTGGAATTTTAGCATTAAATGTTGAATTATGTTGTGTTTCTTAGCCAGTTAAACATGCTGTCTTTTCACGCCTTCTTAGTCTTCAGTATTTGAATTAGTAATTCGAGTTTGGTTTTTCCCTTGGTGTCCTCATTAAAATACTAGCTCACAATGGGACATTATGAACTGTAATACTAATATGACACTTGGTAGGGAGGTCAATCAAAATATGGAGATTACGAAAATCACAATAACTCGGGCCCAGAATCTGGGGGCCGGATTGCGGTTCTGACCCGCCCTGTGGGGTCAAAGACCCCATGCCATCAAATGTATCCCAACGTGATAACAATTTTGTGGTAAATGACATGACCTAATTTGTGGATCCCAAGGGTGACAATTTTGTATGTCACTCAAATAGATATAGATTGTTGGATTTGGAAATATTTATTATTTGTAGTTTTAACAGTTGACCATGATATCTTTTATGATTGTTAATATGACAAAAGTTTATTTAAAATCGTATTTATCATTTAAAGTTTACAGCGCCATGAAGTGGCAATTATGCGTACTGTGCCCATACGGTGCAGGTAACGTGTCTTTATTTCTTTTTTTGCTGAGTCATACTTTTTGCCCCGTTTTTCTTGTGAAGTGATTCAGACTCATTCATTACTCCCTTTTCTGACTTTGGACTATAGAGTCGTCCAACCTCCGTATTAGAAAGAAAATACACATACACATTTATTATTTTGTGTAAAAGTTTTCTATCAAAATTAAAGTCGTAATTAAAAGTAATATTACGTGGAGGAAATAGTGTCTCTGAGAATTCGGAATTATTTCGGCTCTGCAAATCCAGTATTTTTAATTACGCATCGTTCACAACATGCACATTTTCTGAGGAAGCATTGACAACTGGAAGTTGACCTTGTGACCTCAACATAGATTAAAAATAAATCATGTGTTTGATTCCGTGTGAAGGAGTATTCCTTTTTAGAAATAACTGACATGCCTGAGAATTGACGAGAATGGAGCGTCTGTTAAGAGTGAGTTTTTTTATTTCGTAGGTTTAGGACTATAAGTTATAATTGAATGAGACAATTTTGTAGAGATCGACCCCATGCATCGAAAAAAAATTGTACTAACCTTACCTGACATATCTACGTGTTCCGATCATTCGATAAAACCGAGAGTGATTTTCTTAGAAATAAATGTTTTTAATGTGTTACAGCACAGTGTTACCCTGTTCACGTGAGGATTGAGATCAAGATAATAAGCGGAAGAATAATTTGTCCGGCAAAATGAACAATTTTATCTTTCCAAAATCTTGATCAGCTTATTTGAATTTAATTAATTTTATTTTGTTACCAAACGAACGTGAATTCACTGTAGAATATCATATATGATATTCTACAGTGAATTCACATTCGTTTGGTAACTAAACGCATGCAGACATATATATCATGTAATAGAAGAGCTAGACCACAATTGTCGTGCCCAGTGCACAATTTTCCAAACTATGAAAAATCTGTAAAATTTAAGACGCATTTGACGTGAAATTCGCTGCCAAGGGATTGGAAAACAAATGACATGAGTTATAATGTTTTGATTCAGGAAGTTAAAGATTTCTTTGTGAAGAAGAGATCAAATATGTATTTATAGAAGTAATTAATGCAAACATCTATAGGATACATTGAAGAGTGTCGCCATAGGGAGAGCAGCATTACGTGTTAGTTTGTAAGAATTTACATGTATCCTGTTGAATTGGTTGACACTTAAATAAAATGAATTCTGAATCTGAATAATTGTGTTGACGCAGTAAAGGCCAAATAAAATTAGCACTACACGCGAGTAGAAGACACGACATGCAATTTGATATAAATGAGAAATTAAAACTCATTGCCCTGCCTGTCTGGTTTTTCGGCATTGGACTTTATTAATATATTATTCACTGTTTACGCAGTGCAAGGATAACTGAGTCATCTAAAATTTTTGCCATCCTCCGATAGAAAATCCAGTTTTATTAAAACGAGCTGAGCACGAACCCCTCTTGTATAATTTTCATATACTGTATGAGCCAATTTGACTAGACTGCGCAATTTCAAGCACAAAGGCCCCTTCGGATAAACATAATGAATAAAGTAAATGAGACATAAGAACATTCCACTATGCATAAAATTTTAACAATTCCAAAATGATATACCATGAATTCTTGAATCCGTTAGAGTACAAATTTGATTTCTTATTAATAAATGTTTTTTTATTATTGACTAATTATTTTTATGTAAATGGTGTAGAATTGATCCGGAGTCCATATCACTCATACAACAAATAATGAGATGAGATAACCAGCGTGACACTAAAAAGCAAGTAATAAATTCACAGTCGCATCCAGCACGATGTTTTGCATGAGGTGTGGAAAAGTTGTTTTGACTATATTGTACAAACCACCTGGTTTAATGTAAAGAGGGTGACATGAGAGTGCGAACGATTTTTGGAATTTTGTTCCTGGTCCATGGAGGAATGAATTTGGGTATTCCATTGATGCCTCTGTCAGGTCCCAACTAGCGCTAATAAAGTTTTCCACCAGACCAATTGTTTGAATAGTAACTCAGAGCCGTAACTAGGATGTCAGGCGGTACAAACTGTTCGACAGGCCGGACGGCTTCGTGTCAGCACTAGATAAACTGGTTACCTCAAAATATTTTCTTAGAAGATTGATTAAGTATTTCTCATTTCGGGTGTATAATCTAGGAGTCAGATTATTGAGACAAATATGATTGTTATCGGCTCATTTCTGCTCTTAATTAATTTATCTTGAATTGCATTTAACTTGATGCAGCGCAACTGTATCTATACCATACCAATACGTAATGACATACTTTTTTCTTTTCCCTCTGCATACGTGGACTTTCGTTAAATTATAACCATTCTCATCAAATTCGAAAATTATTTAGTTTGAAGTGTGCCGAAGGCCGAGCCCATTCATCAGTAATCAATCAGCAAAAATTAAAAGAAATGCCCAGAAATAAACGACCGGCATGGCTGCCAAGTGGTAGCAAGGATGAGTTAAGTGGCAACGACGAGAACAAGAGGGCGGAGAAGAAAAGCATCCGGAAATTAGTAGTTCAGTTAGAACAGCATAAAATTGCAGAATCTATATCAGTGTACAAGAATACTTTCAAAATATAAATTCATGTTGACCAAACGCCCTCCTTAGAGCAGGACAGTCCTTACTATTGAAATCCAGTCCTACCCTAAGAAATGTCCTACCCACCTAAGGGAAATGTTGAATAATAATAATACCCAATGACCTGCTTTGGGAAAATTGTCCCTCAGTTTCCTATATTTTCATTCAGAAACATAAAAACCCATCTTTAATTTGCTTCATGTATTCAAAAAAACGGCCCTCCAGGCCGTCGCTCGCATAAATTCTGCAAATTCCCTGCGGAAAAGGTGAGTTCAGATTCAAATTCGGACAAAAAAAAGGCAACGAACTGAAATTGTTGCTAAACTGTTAGTAAAATCGAGAAAAAATGAATCCAACGTAGATAAGTTATGTTTCAAAAGTGTCCCGCCAGAGAAAAACGGTCAGCCTAAAATTATATAATTTTGAAATGTGCCTCATTGTCTTGAATTTAAGAAATTTTTTAGGTTTTGTCTAGATTGGGCCGGTCCGTAGCATATATTCGACAGGCCGGTCCGAAGCTAGTTACGGCTCTGTAGTAACTAACCCCACGAATAAAATCGTTGGTACATCCAATTCTTTATATAGCCCAATGAGGGAATACGATGATCCAATCAGTACTAATATTGACACGGTCAATATTTCCAGGATTAAGTCTTGGTAGAGCACAGTTGAGATTTTTACAATTATCTGCAATCCCCTGTAGAATACTTGAATCTGCTCTTGTTCCTGGTCCAACCTTTCGAGAATTAAACAACGAAAAATAAATAGTATAAATTTATTTTACAGCAGAGTCCGTTGTATGCTAATGTTATAATACCTGGTTAGATTCCGCATCCAAAAACTTGTCGACTGAAGTAGTGTGATTGCAATGATCATGAAGAATATGACAAGCACACAGGTATATAAAAAAAAAAAAAACCACAAAATGTAAAAAGCATATTCAAGTGTAGAAGATCACGAGTGAAAAAGCTAACAAATCTATAAAATATGGAGATTTTTGCTTCGAGCAAAAAGAAGGAAGCAGGAAAGGATAGTATGACAATACACGTGGATGTTATTAGAAATCCCTTAAATAAATTTTCTGTTCTACGAATGCTGGTTTTCTGATCTTCATCAAGGTCTTGGTCCTTGAGATAATTACCTATGAATTGATAATAAAATAATATCATTCGAATAGAAATGAACGAAATACATACTTGTGTAGGTATATTTTATGTTACATATGTTTGATTTACTCAAATTCTTGTCAAGATTTAAAACTCCGTTCGTTATCCCAAACAGGCCTTGTGGATTTAAAAATGTACTCAATTGGAAAACCATTGTTATTGTAAAAATGAGAGCTTCTAATGCTGTCCCGATTGCAAGCCACGCCTTTGGTTCCATAATCGCACAACAACCGAGTGTGAGTATTAATGCAATATTGATAATGAGTATTGTGATAGCGATTATCTTCCATAACGAGTATCGGAGAGAGTTTTCAGGGACAGATATCAGTTTATTTTCAGTGGAACTCCAAGAAAACGGAATTACACAGAGAAAATACCCGAGTCGAGTTACGTGGGAAATTATTGTAATTGTGACGTTGGAAATCATGTTCCTTTGTTTGTGGTATTACTTAGCTTGAGAGCTTAACCCGATGATGTTTTAAACTGACCAAGTAGAAATGAGAACTAACCGACAAAAGCCAGAACTTGTGGAATTTGTACTCTACGAAGGATTATGGATTATTTAAAGCTTCACTTAATTCATAAAGCTATCAAATTAAATGGAAAAAATTTAAGCTCTGGATATTCAGGTTGAGCTGGAGCTATAAAATTAATAGGCATGTGGTATTTCCTGGAAAGTGTATTAGAATATTTAATGAAGGATTTCAGAATTACGATGTACATGGTATGACTCTTTCCATTCCAGCGGTGCTGTGTAAAAACTTAAGTAATAAATTTTTTAATACGTTCTTTTTCTTTCTCCTGGTTAGTAAGCGTGCTCTGTTTGAAAAGAATTTCTAAATAGTTATTTGAATTCTTAATTAAGGTTTGGTGTTCAAGGTAATTACGGATTCTACAGTAAAAACATACACGAAAAAAAACTATTATTCCGATAGTACGTTTTCTTATTCACAGTAGAAAAGAACTAAACCTCGTATCACGTAAACAACATTATTGTGATACTATTTCGCCGAGAAGTTTTGTCCCGGTTAAATCTTTCGAGATTTGGAAAAAAAGCAGTACTAGAATTACTGGCCAAAGTAGAAATCCGTTACACAGGCAAATGTGTCTATATAGAGTCCATTTAACATTGATGTTATACCTTACATTAAATATTCCCGCGGTATGGCTTCATAACAACTAAATTATTTTGCATGTCGTGTTTCTTGAAGTAAATAATTGAGTATTTGTTTTGAGATGGACGACTCACTCTGGTTTTGTGCTGCGGTGTTGGAATTTAAGTAGTAAATGTTGAATATATTGTTTTTCTTAGCTAGTTAAACATGCTGACTTTTCACGCCTTCTTTGTCATAAATATTTGAATTACTAATTCGAGTTTGGTATTTTCCTTGGTGTCGTCATTAAAATACTAGCTCGCAATGGAACATTATGACCTAATACTAATATGAAACTTGGTAGGGTGATCAGTTAAAATGTGCAGATTACGAAAATCAAAAAACTCGGGCCAAGATTGGGGTTCCGACCCGCCCGGTGGGGTCAAAGTCCAAAACCCCATGCCATCTAATGTATCGCATAGTGACTCTTAATAGAATTATTTGTTCAATGACATGACCTATGGAGTTGTCCATCTCAACGGTGTCAATTTTATATAATGTCACTAAAATGGAGATAGAATAAAAATATGTGCAGTGTTTGATTCGGTGTGAAGAAGTATTGTCTTTTCGAAATAACTGACATGCCTGAGAATTGCGCGTTTGTTAAACATTCTTTTAATTCGTAGGTTTAGGACCCCACGTTATATTTGAATGAGGTCATTTTGTAGAGATCGACAACCTTCATCGAAAAACAATTATATTAACCTTTACCGAGATATCTACGTGTTCTTACATCATTAGAAACAAATCGCCGCAGCGGACAGGCAAATCGCCGCGGCAGTGCCTTTTGTGCAAATAGGTAACAGTGCCCTAGATTTCCAAAATAAGCACACTCATCCATACGTTCCGTACTTTGGTCAAAGCACAATGCATTATTGCAAAAAAAAATACATATGGATTTTGCAATCTTAAAAAGGGTTTTACATGAGATTTAATAGAATTTGCCGCGGAGAGTGGCAGAAGTGTTATGACGAGAGTTCGACAAAGACTTCGTTCGATAGGAAGTAGAGGTATATATGTACCACTGACGTAATAACAAGGTAGTCGGTACCTCTATTTATCATAAAAATTACGAGGATGTAGGTTAGAGGGAAAGAATTCTGCAGCATTACAGGTGGGTGGGACTTTACTTAGCGCTCAGGGCTTACGTTGTTTTCAGGTTAGTCAAGTATGTCGTGTTATAACGATTTCCTTGAATAGTCATTTGCATTCTTAATTAGAGTTTGGTGTTTATGGCAGTTATGGATTGTACAAAGTAAAGCTTTGCACGAGAAAAAACAATTCTTTTGGTAGTAATCTATATTTTTTGTTACATTAAAGAAAGACATTCATGAACCCCTTATCACATTTCACTATCGCGATACAAAAGTGGATCCAAATACTATTCCGTTGGAATTTTCGACGCACTACTGTCAATCGATCATTATTCCGTAAAGCGCCAAGACATGCTCGCAAATCTTAACAATATTCAAGTAGGGTGGAACATATTGTCAGAGACTTTCCGGGTTCTACGCGTGAACGATATAGTATAATGATACAACATATTGAGATAACCTGCGTGACACTAATGAGGAATCAAAAATGATGACATGAGCGTGCAAAAGATTTTTGGAATTTTGTTCCTGGTCCATGGAGCAGTGAATTCGGGTATTCCATTGATGCATCTGTCAGATCCCAACTAGCGCTAATAAATACTTCCACCGTACACATTGTTTGAATAGTAAATAACCCCAGGAATAAAATCGTTGGTACATCCAATTCTTTATATAGCCCAATGAGGGAATACGATGATCCAATCAGTATTAAAATCGACACGGTCAATATTTCCAGGACTAAGTCTTCGTGGAGCACACATGAGACTTTCAGAATTATCTGTAACCCCCGATAGAATATTTGAATCTGCTTTTGTTCCTGATCGAACCTGATCGAACCCGAACCCGGATTTTTTCGAAGGTGATCCCAGATGAGTTGGACCACTTTCACCAACTATTGTTTGTCATTCAATTTCACTACAAAATATATTTTTTCCAAATTTTTGTAAAAGCGGTTGGAGAATTCTGATGGTTCAACTGAAAGTAGTGCTAGGGGTACGAATAGCAATTTGATACACTGTATGTTAATTAGGTGATAAAGGTCATAGCTGTTCTTGGTAGGATTTTACAGAGACTGAGGTTGGAGTCAAGCGGCAGTTTGAAATTGGGAGTTCACCTAGAAGGATCTGTACCTGTGTCTGTCTCTGTATTTGTGAATCTCAGCTTTGCGATTTTGTAGTTAGTTTGACCAGTAAACTAAGTCATTAAGGAAAGATTGATTGTAATACGAATCAAAAATATATTATGGGATTTAGCCCTGCCTATTGAAAGTAGTCAATCCTTTGTTGCGTTCCATTCATTCCAGGGTTAGTCTGTGTCGGTTTATTACTTCGGTTTAGAAAGGAGAATCTTCGGTTTGAAGTCTTAAGGGGGAAAAGAGAGTAATTCGGGTAGAATTCGGAGATAGAGACCAAGCTGTTCTCCACACTACTTATGCCCGTCTTAGCGTCCTACAACACAGACGTTCCGGTAATATTCTGACGGATTCTCATACAATATTTTCAATTTATTTATTTGTCAATACTTCTGCATCGAATGTTCACACTCAAACTAACACTATCCAAAACTAATATTTATTTTGATGCTATACCCAAATCCCACGTATTCGTATCCCAATTATATATTATAATTGTTAGTTGCAATTATGTGATGCGAAATACTTTCAAGATGTGTAGAAAATGTGGAATCATTTGTTGAAACGGTGCAGAAGAATACCACAGGGTGTAAAATCGACATTTGAACTTACTGATCCTCTAAATCCAAAACATGGATTTGATTGACTATTCAAACAATTTTGAATGGACAATTATTTGAATTAAGCACCTCTAGCGATTCAGAATCCGATTAATTGTTGCCAATTTAATTTACATATCAACACATATAGAGTAGCATATCTTTTTACGCGTTTCCCACCAATTCACATAGAATAGAATTAATAAAATTTGGCACATAAGTGCTAGGTGCTTGCAGTTGATTAGCTAAAGGTACATTAATTAATTTGAACATAATGTAGCATAATCGAGATTAGCACCCATAGATCCTGGGAGTATTTCAGGAATCTTTCCTGGGAATGTAACCAAAAAATTAATTCCCGAAAACTTTACAACCCTAAGTCAATGCTACGGTGTTAGAGTATAACTAACTATTTGTATTTAAGTTTTGGATTCAACTCTCTATACACTTTTGGAGGAACATATTCTCCAGTGGGGAGAGTTTGAGCTCCAGGTGATGCTTTTATTTGTTTTCTTCGGACTTTTTCCATTGTTGCTGATATTGATCATTTTCCTCCGTCTGGGTTTTCATTTGACCCTATCATGGTCCTTATAAAATGTAAGGAAGTTTCATTCAGAAATCCTGAGATAAACGTTTCAGGTCAAGTTTGATAATACTGCTCGAACATTGCAAATATTTATGGAGGATACGGTGGTAGGCAAGAAAA
>JAQIXO010001894.1:0-11055 GCA_034700305.1 Protaphorura armata | reverse complement strand
GACCTCCGTCAATCCTTCCAATACTTCTTCAGAATACAAATTATTTGTGTTAGCATTTTCAATTTCCTCCAATTGACTGTGGTTCCCGTTTCCTTGGTCATTCGGTGGAACTTGGGTCGTCAAATAAATGACCCCGACAGAGTCAGAGTTATTTGCGTTGGAGTAACTCTGTAGATTTCCATGATGTTGATGTTGACGTTCATGCAGGGACTGCGGCTGTTGAGTCCACCCAATAGGAAAAGTGTACGTTTCAATTTGTTGGGTGGTGATGTCGTGAGGTTGACCAGTACTTTGAGATGTTCCGCTGAGCTGAGACAGTTGAGATGAGGCCTGACTGTCCTCATCGTCTTCCGACCACTCAATTTGTATTCTGCTACTTTCCCCGTGTCCACAAAATATTTGATTTTCAATTTGGTCCATGTAATTGGGCACAACATTCACATGGTTAGATGTGTCTGCTACGTTGAACCCGCATGAATCATCTGCCTGCACAAAAAATACACAAACACACATTAATCTCGGAGTAAAACATACGGCCACGTAATCTCATATAAAAAATATTTCGTGATCAGGCGTGTCAAGTGGCGCGCGCGGCCCAATGCAAATGTTGGATAACCCAGCCATAGTTTATCAAATGATGGATTTCAGATTGATTACAATTTTTGCATGAATTCACTAACCCAAAATCTGATAATTCTAATACGAATTATAATTGGAAATTTTATGAATTTGTTCCGTTTGTTAGTTTTTATTAAAAATAAGTTATTAAAAATAAGTTATTAAAAATAAGAATCCATTGACTTACCGTAATCCAAGGATGCATGCGGATCCATCCATTAACATTCTCAACCGTTAATTTACGTCCTTCATTCATGAATCCCAACAAAGAGTTGATCCACGTATCGGAACCTCCCACTCCATTGTTAGTCTCCGTCCTTTTTTTACACAAGTTTTTGAATTGAAGAATCTTAATTCTCCGAGCTGCCGTGAGAAGTCTTGTCGGGAAATTTCTGGAACAAGATTCAAAACATATGTAATGTATGAAAAAACACTGTAGAATGTTCACGTAAAAGGGTTCTTTGTCATTTTAGCGTGCATTGGCAGGTTTTTGGACTGTTGTATCCCGTTAAGATTTTACAAGTGCAAAATCTAGCCAATTCTGAGCGAACGCTAGTCGTGTTCTATTTATATAGATAAATTAAATAAAATCAAAATTTTGCAACTCACGTCCGTTTCATTCTACGACTCCGACTCATGTCTTCTAGAATAATTGATGGTTTGGTTTCCGAAACAAAATTATTTTGTGAAGTTGGTCTAAATATGAAGAGCACAAACATGAATGTTGAATGAAGATCCCAATAGTTTTCAAGAAGAGTCCACTTTTAAAGGAAGTCGGCGAATAACAGGGTGGGATGGGGCAATTGACCTCTAGTAGAGAATTTTCATTCATTTTGTAGTGGAGTGGTATGTATGTCTGTATGTGTTACTACTATGTGTGTGTTTCTTGCTGGAGTTCATTCATTCATTAGGCAGGTAAGTCATCTCGATGTGAATTGTCATGGGATTAATTTTTACCTGAGTTCTATGTATGCGATTCTATTTTATGCTCTGCCATATGCGTATAATAAAATGTCAATTGAATAGAGTAATTTTTTTTCTCCCTGCAGTAATTTTTTTTTTACTATTCCGTCAGTCTGTTAACGTATGTAGCAATTATTTTGTAAAATAATTTTGAAGTGTTAAAAGAGCATCGATTTTCTTCAAATGCCAAATTGATTTCAATTTCAATTTCAATTTCAATGGGTTTATTTCAGTGTTGCTATAATAATATGAGTTACAATAATTCATAATTCAATAAATTGAACATAAATCGTCATAACATATTCACATTGTTTTAATGCATGTAACTTTGTAGTGTGGGAATATACATTTATGTTAACCATTTACCTTTTACACTAAATAAGGACTTTAAAATTCCAATGTACCAAGGGCAGAGTTAAGTGTTTAATTGAGTTTTAAAATTCCGAAAGTGTGTTAATCCCTAGGCCAAATGAGAAGCAACTCGCAAAAAAGACACACGAAAATGTACAAGATGTTTGATTCAGCCTCGGCTATACATATATGTCAATTAATGGATGTATTTTAAATTTCGAAAGAGTTTTAATTTGAGAATACAGACAGTGAATTAAATTGTGGACCTTTTCTTTTATCGGAAGACGCCAAGCTGTTATTTGTCTGTCTACTTATCTAAAACTTAGCACACGATTTTGGACAAATGTGTAAATTCCGTTAATACAGAAACACTGCACTGCACTAGTTCCACAAAATTAAGAGTTCAAATACTCTAGCCAATTTCTCTGTATGTACGTATACGTGCTCTGGGGAAAATACTGGAGTGCCAGAGGTGAGGAAGAATGACCCTTTCGTATGTATTGGTTTTGGTATGCCTTATGGGTAAAAATCAGTATATAGCGGATGATAGTGCAAAATCAGAAGTGGAAGTCAAGTCGTGTTCATTTCCTACATACCCATATGTGGATAGAATAACGAATGCACCTGGAACCTGGACTTCAGTATATGAAAATATTCCAGGTAGAAAAGTTCATTCATGCTAACTCAATGCTGATGCTATGCAAATGCAATGCTCTGCTCTGCTCTTTGTACGCGTCGCGTGCGCATGTATTTACAAATGATCTCTTGAAAATAACCTAACTCTGAATTAGGCAAGTTTATGTATAATGTGGGTCATGCCAATGCAATGCAATGCCAAGCGTCAAGCCATGGAAAAGTATAATCACATCGGACAAAATACAATTGAATGAGACTATGAATATGAAACTATGATTGGAATAGACAGTAATATTATTTTATTTATTAGGTATTGTTGATATTGGAATTGTTATATCCCTACACTAATACTAACAATGGAGCCTCGCGAACTGTAACTGTAAGTTTCAGAAAAATATGAAACCCCGTCGGAGTTGTCAATTGAAATAAGTAGATTCCGAAAATGATAATAACTGGTGCGCCGATTGCGGTTCCGACCCGCCCGGTGGGGTCAAAGTTCAAAACCCATGCGGTCTAATGTACGGGAAAAGCCAGCCAGTGGTGTCTCTTCTTGCCCCAATCCTAGTTTTCCAATATATGAGAGGGCATGGGTTTTCAACTTTGACCTCGCCAGGCGGGTCGAAATCGCAATGGGGGCACGAGTTATTGTGATTTTCGGAATCTGCATATTTTGATTGACCGTTCCACCGAGTTTCAGATTTTTCCCAAACTTACAGTTCGTAATGTTCCATTGTAAGTCTACTCCTCGTGTGTTTGTATAATAAAACACGATAATACATTTTGAATGATTTTGTTGAAAGCTGAATTACAATTAAAATATGAATGAGCGGGTTGAGCAGCTCAATTATTACTAACAGACACAGGTCTGGTTTATAAAGTCCGAAGCACAACTGAATTACCACCAGAATCTGTGTCATGGTTACATTATATGTAAAAAAGTGAGATGTACATTTTGTAAAGAATACGCTTTCAATCGACACACAATCGCCTACACCGGTTGAATGTACATATCATCCCTACATTTCGCAACAGCATGTGAATCATATTAGCCAACTCTTGGAAATTGGTAATGAGTTGAATAAGAACACTGGACACCAATTATCAAAATTGTCACAACGGAAATATTGAACTAAACCGACTAATAGAAATGAATAAAAATTTCAGTTTTCAAGAATAACGTGAGTGGTGTTGATGGAGCGAAATGAAAAATAACTATGAATAAAATTGACTCAACATTTATTTTCATTCAAGTAGAAAGACATTTACTTTCAGATTGCCTACGATCAAGAAAAATAACATATCGCCAGAAATATAAACCACCAAAAATTCAAATCGATCAAAAACATTTGTACAAAGAATTATTACGTGAGTCCTTTTGTTGCTCATTACTAGGTGAAGAATAGCACAAACACAATTCATTTTCGTTTGCAATTTTCTAACAAAAACAGTTTTTTTTAACAGAAATACGATTCCCGCATCCCCCACGGCATCCCATGTTCGCGAACACAAATTAAAATGACACTTACAGATTATGATTTTTAATTAGAATTGACAAATATGGCACGGAAGTTGATGCACGAATTTTTCTTACACATTTGAATGCACGGCTTGAATAAAGATGAGCTTCCACAAATGTAAAGTTGTAAGGATCCTCAAATAACAAAATTTCCTTCAGTTTATCAAATTTGGGAAGAATTGATTGAATACCCAAAAAGTTCACGGCAGCACTCAAATTATGTTCTCCAATTTCAAGGAATGTTAAATTTGGACAATGATCCAACATCCAATTCACAAACTCTGGTTTCAGGCAGTACATGTTCTGGACTTTCAATCTTGTTATATTTGGAAATTTGGAGGGTGATCCTTGGAAATTCATTCCCTCAACTTCACCGAATTTTAGGGTCTTGAGATTTGGGCAATGACGGAATAAGTTGAAGTTAACCTCATGCATGTCAAGTGTCAGATCCTCAATTGTAGATCCATTTTTAAGGAGAATTATTTCCAAGCGATCTTTCCCATTGTTGGTGAGTGGCATGGGTTTGGAACTCAGGCCAAGTTTGTTACTACTGTATCCAAATGTTCTTAGTTTAGTTGGTCCCTCAGTACAAGCCGTGGCTGAAATTGGATAGATAATAAAAAAGGACTTCAAAGTTTTACTTGGCTCTTGAAATGTTATATGTATAGTGTCGGACATATATATTCACGCGGTCAGCGAGTTCAAGGGAAATAACAATAAATTATTAAAGAGTTTGAAATTATGGAAAATAACATAAAATTCTAAAGGTAAGCCTTAACGATTAAAAACAATTTGAAAAACTTTGACACGCAGGAGAGAGAATTAAAAAATATGCAAAATTAAAATTCAGAAAAATTGTGAACTTTTTTTAAAAAAAATCCTTTAATACTTTATCCAGGGGATTCTATTCTATTAATTCTATTAATATTTATTTTATAAAAGAGAGAAACTCCCCAATTTTTTGTTGGATAATTACAGAAGCAACGGATATAAAATAAATATGAATGTCATTAGAAATACGTCGCGTACCAATATATCCCAAAGCATCAGAGTCAGTAAACTGGACTTCCAGAGTGAATGATTCTAACTCAAGGGGACCTTGTTCTTTGATAAAAGATAAATGTTCCTCCAAGTCGAACATATAACGATCATGAATAAATAGCAAGAAGACATGCTTCAATGTTTGCTTATATCGCAGTAGAAACTTGCATATATCAACAATGATAGATATGATCTCTTCGGATTCGTCGTCAACATACAAATCAGGTCTGACTTCGAATCTGACACTATTCAAGTTTGGAATGTTGGCCAATTTCAAGAATGCTCTCAGCGGAGCAGAACAAACTTTTAGACAATGATTGCCATCCATTTCTAGCGGTGATACCTACATGTGAAAATAACACAAATGAAATATGAATCTATTAATTTGAATAAATACTTTTAATTAAAAAAAACTTCTTACCGCCAACGAAAGTTTCTGGACTGTATTCCACGGAGCACAGGATGCCAATGCCCGTTCCAAATCGGAAACGATAAAATGTGCCATTATTTCAGAATGGATATTTAAATGTTCAACTCCATGGCATCCGGACTTCAAAATATTCATGAAGAATTTTAAAACTTGTGAATCTCCAGATGTGTAGGCATGAGGTGTGTTCACTTTATAGGATGGTTCAGCGAATACTAATTCCTTGATTTTGTGAGAGTTAAAATTGTGTCCGTCCTTCAGAAGGTACTTTGGAAATTTCACACCCCAAGTGAATCCCAATTTGACCAAAGAAAATTCTTTAACTGAAGAATCCAAAAATGCTTTGAGTTGGGCTTGAGTCCGCATGTCCCGAATACGGAAATCCACAATTCGTCTGTCAATAATCTGTTGCCATGACTTGCAGACAAGTCGGAGTTGCTTTTTGGTCGTCAAATCTGTGTCACTAAATATGATCTCCAGTACCTGTGGAATTTTTAATACATACATAGAATAGTTAACACTCTTAACACTATACTGATACGTCCGACTTCGTACTGACTTCTGAGAATAGTATTAAATATGGATTCCATTTCTTACCTCAGGAGGAAGGTCAGACATTTCTGAGATTGACATGATCAATGGATTTCGTTCCATGTTCCAAGGACAAGGTCAATGTCAATAACTACAATGAAGTCAACAAGGAAAATATGGTCAATTAAAAAATTAAAATGTTTGACAGTTCACATAGAAAAATATTGATTTTTCATGTTTTCACTGAAAATATTATTTCCATTGATATATAACTTTACCAAATTCAAATGAAATGTTAACTCTTCGTTCAAAAACAATTTTCCAATTGAATTTTAAATGTGAATCTAAAAATATTTTGTTATTTGGTATAAGAATACAAGCGCAATACTGAATACCAGCTAACATCCGGCAGTCCGCACATTATTTTTCACATTCCTTCTATACAGACGTTACGTTTCAAATCCCCAAAATAAAAATACTATAATTTTCTACTTCACCACACTGGAACCTTACAAAATTAATGCATATTAATACTTTACTTTTAAATATGGAGTTTGAAATTCCAATGTTTAAAATCCAGCGTTTACAGAAGTAGAGCAGAGAATTTGAAAAAAAAAATAATATTGTGGATCCTCTGATTGTACGTACGGCGCGACGCAATGCTGTGATCCGACAGATAGCTAGTTGTGTGTAAAACTTAGCACACGAATTTGGAATAATGGAAACACGTCAATACACTTATTACAGGTAATAGTTCAAATGCCGCCTTCTTTAACGTGTACACTACTGCACTGCACTGCACACGGGGAAAAGTACTGGACAGACTTAAGGACGAATGACCCTTGTCATGTCTGCATGTCTTTATCGCTGAATCATAAGTGAAAGTCGCTTCTGCATTTGAATCACGTTCTTCTTAATACAGCTGGATTTATATAGAAATACTCCAGGTAGAAAATTCCAATCAATGCTACCTGGATTCTCTGGATAGCATTGCATCCTGTCCGTGCATCCGTCGTACGCGTACTTAATGCATGTGTTCCTATTTAGTATAAAAAAATGTCATGAAATAACCGTATTATGAGTAAACAACTACATAAGTAAAATCCAAATCAGGTCTGTTTTTATTAAATCGGTAATCACATTTTGTCAAACATTCTTGTTTAAATCAGTCCTAGGTTTTTTTGGAGTTGATCATTCTCCAAAAAATTCTGTTTGCTCCTACAGAGTTTAAAAGGAATAGAAATCAAGGACAATTATTTTTCAAATTCCATATTCCAAACACCGTATGTGGAATTCAAGTTCCATTGAACTTATTGAATTAGACATAAAAATGTGGCCGAACTTTTATGTAATGCTCTTGCCCTGACCAGGACCGGACTGGCAACTTACAAGGGAACCTTTTCGGCTGATCTTCGATTCTCGACCTGAAACTTTTTTGGGGGGCTCAATAACTTATCTGAAGGTACGTGAAAGAACTAAGGCTACTTTTTCCGCGCGCGCGCGCAATCGCGCGTTGAAAATAAAAAATCGGAATTCTCTAATGCACCCCTGTGCATTGTTCGGCAGCAGGAAAAAGCATAAGCGAGACGAGTCGTCCTGCCTGTACATGCATGCACCAGAGAATTCCGATTTTTTATTTTCAACGCGCGATTGCGCGCGCGCGCGGAAAAAGTAGCCTTAGTTCTTTCACGTACCTTCAGATAAGTTATTGAGCCCCCCAAAAAAAGTTTCAGGTCGAGAATCGAAGATCAGTCGAAAAGGTTCCCTAGGGACGCCGGTGGCGGCTAACATTAGTGGCATGGGGAAAACGCATGGGGCGCCGTAATTGTCTCCATGCTCGTAATGTTAAGCCACAATGGCCAGTCCGGCCCTGGCCCTGACTTGTTCCTTGTTTCTATGGTACAACTTCACTTTACAATATTACATATTTAATAATTTTGTGTATGTGCGGTTATCGCGTTACGCGTAGTAGAATTAGTAAGAATAATGAAACGAAGGCACATGTTAGCTCTAATCAATTGTAAACTTTATAAAATTATAAACCAGCGTTCTTAGAATGAACAAAGTAGCAATCCATAAATTCATGAATCAATGAACACGTATAATGAAATCCGGCTCTAACCTTCTGAATAATGCAATGAATGCAAGAAGTGCTTTGTAAATTGCAGTGATTTTAAGTTTTATCCAATCCATAATGATTCGGATAATTTCTATCAGAAAAGTGACCAAACAGAATGTTAAACCTGCTACAAGAATCATGAATGTTGTGGTCAGAAGGAAAAACACCCCAAGATACTAATTTTTGAATTTTTACCCCATACACTTAACCCATGAAATAACATAATTCTGAATTACATATGGACAGTACATTATATGTTCTTTTGCATCCATATAAGAAAAGCTAAGACCATAAGGCAGGCATACAGTATGAGTCGGCGTTAAAGATTTTTGAGGCAATGGCACAATCAGTTAATCTTTACTGCAGTGCAATCTGGGGTTTAAAACACATGAACGAACAAGAAAGAATCCAACAAGCTTTTCTAAAAAGATACTTGCACCTCCCAATAGGTACACCTGGTTATTTCATCAGACTTGAAAATGGCAGAACACATACAGAGCAGAAAATTATATCTCTGGCCATTAAAATGCTGGTTCGGATTCTAAATCAACCCACTGGTTCACTTATACGTGATTGCTACGACCACTTGCTCAAAAGAACTAATAGAAACGATAAAGACTTTAACTGGTGCGTAAAACTGAAAAATTGTTTATCAGAACTTGGTTTTGGAGCAGTTTGGGATTCCCAGGATCCGTTTATTATAAGTGAAAGCATTGATGCTATTTCAAAACAAATCAAAATAAAGCATGAGAATATTGATGTAATGAGAGCAAAGTCCTCCTTAACCTACCCACATTATGGTGACATTAAACTTTTTGCCAGGAGAGAAAGTTTTTTGACTGAATCCCCGCTTTATGTGAGTAGAGTAATATCCCAACTCCGTTTGCATGCAAGTAGATTGTTGTTGAATAGAACACTCATTAACCTTGATGAAAATTGTAAATTCTGCGGATGTCAAGAATCATATTATAGACGAATGTAGTGCTTACAGTGCGCCTAGGAGTAAACTTATTACAAAGTCAAATTACAGTGGTGACTACCTGAAATACCTTTGTATGAACAATTGTGATGTTAAATCGTGTGAGATTATTTTTGGTATGATTCAAAAATCGGTACTTATTAGAGAACGTTAGGCTTGATGCGAGTGATGGCAAGAGTGATATTTCTGCGATATTGATTTCATTTAATAATTGAAAAAATTGTATTGGTCGGATTAATTAAGAATATTTTACAAATTACATCTTCAATTACTCATTTTCTGGTGTGATACATATTGTAAAAGATATTGATAAGGCAAAACTGCTATGTCAAATAAATCGTTGAATTGAATTGAAATCATCTCCAGTTTCTTGAGGGCTGGAAAATATTTGTTCAAATTGACAGACTTTGAGTCAAAATCCTCGGAGATACCGAACTCTAATCTTTCAAGTTTTGGCATGTGTGGTAATTGGATAAAACTGGAACAAACTTCATCCACACGTAAACGTTCAATAGAATTTTTAAAAAGTTTGCCCAATTGTGGTAAACATTTCTTCTCTCCTACCTCTCCTTGAGTGTTTTGGATAAAATCAAGATTTTTCAACTTCAATCCAATTTCTGCCATTCTCCTTAGAGATTCAAAGTGTTCAATCTTTGCATTGACCAGATTCAAGTTTGTAATGACAGATGAACGTTCAAACTTTTCAATGGCTTTCAAGACTTGACCAAGTGTACTTCTGTCAGGATGACTACTCGTATCCGATACTTTCAAATCTGATATATTTGGAGCGACAGATACGATTTCCTCAATAAACGTTGGACAGCAATCATTCATGTTAGTCATGTTATTAGTATCACAGTGGAAAACATCTAATTCTTTTAGGAAAGACAACGTTGGTTCGGCCGAAGAGTCAGGGAATAATTTAACTGTAGCGTTTCCTGATCTGGAATGAATCTGTATTGCCATGTGAAATGATTGAATGTTGGACATGGCTTTGAGTAATGCCGAGATGTCTTCCACTTCCATTCTAAGCATTTTCTGTGCTGCACGTGCTAGAGAAACTGTCTTGGCTGTGCTCCCACTAATTTTAAGAAATTCTTCACCAGGACCTTCTGTTGTACAAAATGGGTCTAGATTATATTCTCGAATGGAATTCCCAATTTGTTCTCCCGAAATGTTTCGACGAAGTCTGTGAGTTTTCTTGTCAATTCTTCGCTGTTTCCTTGGAGTGTGACGCTAAATTTTGATCGAGCGGATGGAAGAGTTGACACACACCATTTCTGGCAAACCAGTCGACAGGTCTTCAAATCCTTTCCTCCCATGAATTCAAATAAGTTGATGAGTATCTGTAACAAATTAATGTGTATGTTGGAAGTTAGTTCAGTTCAGTCACCACAATAAGAGAAATAGTAAAAAAAATTATTGACAAAGTACTGGTGGTACTGGTAACCTGGGCTACCCCGCCCTCTGACTCTAAAATACAATATATGAAAATTATTTTTTGTCCAAATAATTTTTGCCAAAAAAAACCCCAAGCCCGATTTTTGAAATCTCAGGCAGCTAAAACAATATACAATCAATTACATGCATAAATTACACATTATTAAGAAACGTACCACATGGTTTAATAGAGGATGATCTTTCCGCTCCTCCCACCTTTCACTTTGACCCATCTCACTATATTATTATGTTTCCTCGTCCTCTGTCCCAACACCAACCTTAAAATATTAAAAAATATAAATATATTAATTAACATTATTTACAATTTACATTATTTATAATTACTCTTAGATTTTCCATGCCAGAACGACACAGGAATTATGAGATACACGTGATACGTGGTTTATCTTGTAGTGTTTCAAAATTGTGATTCT
>JAQIXO010001893.1:0-11056 GCA_034700305.1 Protaphorura armata | reverse complement strand
ATCGTTGTCGATGGAAATGTTGTTGCGGTGTAAGGTGGCGGGGTGGTCACGACTGGACAATCTGTTGTCGTAGGCTCGTGGGTTGTAGGTGGATCAGGGGGTGTAGGTCCCTCTGGCGTTGTAGATGGCTTTGAAGTTGTAGGTGGTTCAGGTGTGGAGTCATCTGCTGAGACAGGTTGGATTGTCGTCCCAATATTACAAGGCAGTGGAGGGTCAGGTGAGTCGTCCCCAAAAGTAAATATTATTTGATCCACAATGTCTGCATCAAATTCAGGCACAGGAATGGACGCAAATCGAAGATTGATAATCTGGTATGGCACAAAAAAAATATAATTAGTCTTAATTCGCGCGCTAGACTCTTAATAAATAATTCACAAAGTTAATGACACATTTAAATTACCGAATCTGTGGTAAAATCAATCAGGCTAGTCAAATCTCTTGTGTATCGAAACCATCCAGGTTGAGTGAATGGAATGGTCTCAAGTCTAATGAAAGCTGAGTCGGCAGTCCTTTTCCATCGAAATAATATTTCAGCACCACTTCCACCATAATAATAAAAAATATGAACTTTTCTTGGGATTTGTCGATGAGCACCAAGGTTTCCAATAAGAATTGAGATGTCGCAGACCTGAGCTAGACATGAACCCCAGAAACCAGAACTACAAGAGTCATCCACGTCTATTTTACATGTTTCCAATTCCGTGTGAGTTTTTTCGTAGGTACAAGTAGTTGGTTCAAAGAGTACAGACTCCAAATCAGTCACCGTGTCAATAATCAAAGGCGGGGTTGGTTCGCACGGTAGCAACGGGTCAGCAGCATTTTCTTCAAAGGAAAATATTATTCTATCCACGATGTCCGCATCAAACTCAGGTATTGGGATTGAAGCAAATCGAAGATTAATTATCTAATTTTTCAAAGACATAAAAATTACTGTAGACAAAACAATAAGCGCAAAGTATACATAGGTAGTAGATATGTGATATATGATATCGTGAACAGTAATTTTAAATATCAATTAAACCTTGATCTAATAACAAAATTATAATGAAATATGGCGGAACGTTGTGTTGGAATTACCGATTCCATGGTTAAATCAGCAAGGCCCGTCAAGTCTCTAGTGTACCGAAACCACCCGGGATGGGTGAAGGGCATGGTCTCAATACGAACGAATGGTGCTGCAGCATTTATTTTCCATCGTAATTGTATTTCAGCACCGTTCCCACCAAAATAAGTAAAAATGTGTATTTTCTTCGGAAGTCGTCCTCGAGAGCCAAGATTTCTAATAAGAATCGAGATTTCGCAAGACTGAAGGAGACAAGAACTCCAGAATCCAGAACTACACGAGTCTTCAACGTCAATTTTACACGAGTCAAGGTCTGAGTGATCTCCTGCATAAGTACAAGAGGTTGGTTCGAAAAGTACAGCCTCCAAATCACTCCTCGAGTCGATAATGTAAGGTGGAATTGGAGTGTCAACTGTTGACTGTTCAAGGGTCGTATATGCAATGGATGAGATGGGAATGGGAGTCGTTGGAGTTGTACCCTCGCAAGGTAATGAGGGATCAGGATTGTCGTCTCCAAAAGAGAAGATTATTTGATCAACAATGTCGGCATCAAAGTCAGGTATCGGGATGGATGCGAATCGAAGATTAATAATCTAGTTTGAGGAACGCATAAAAGTTACTATTTAGAACTACGCTTCAAGTGAAATTTGATAATCGAATTACCGAATCAATTGAGAAATCAATAAGGCCAGTCAAGTCTCTAGTGTATCGAAACCACCCGGGTTGAGTGAATGAGATAGTTTCAATTCTAGTGTATGGTGCTTCAAAATTCCTTTTCCATCGCAGCTGTAATTCAGCACCACTCCCACCAAAATAAGTAAAAATGTGTATTTTGTTAGGGACTCGGCCATGAGAACCAAGCCGTCCAATGACAATTGATATTTCACAAGACTGAGCTAAGCAAGAACTCCAGAAACCAGAACTACATGACTCTTCAACATCAACTTTGCAAGACTCTAATTCAGAGTGAAATTCTGAGTAAGTACAAGTTGTTGGTTCAAAAAGTAAAGCGTCCAAATCAGTCGCGGAGTCAATAATAACGTCTTCCTGACACAAACCGTTCGTCAAAAAACTCCAAAATACTATGATGCTGACAAAGTAATTAAATTCTGCAGTCCCCATTCCCTCAGCGCAGTCTCTGGTAATGTTTAAATATTTTTAGATAATATTGTAACAGCAAAAGAACTAAAATCGCACTAAATAATATTAGTTAACCCACTCATATATTTGACAGTGACTTCCCGACTATCAGTGGTACTGATTAGATTAAATTCATCAATGTAAATGTAGACAATGAAATGACGTGCGGACTATGAAACAATGATTCCCTTTAAAAATGAATGCATGATTTCTAATCTCGCTTGTACAATTATGCATCGATAATTTTATCACACATTGCGAAGTCCAATGATTTATAGACAAGCCTAAATATGAATTTGGTAATCATCAATACCTGTCAAACTGCCAACCCACGACTCAAGATACGCGTGTGGGTAAAACCAAATGAATTTTTCAGCTTTCTTTCTGCGTACGTACATTTATCTATAGTATAAAAAATTTGAATTCCAGAAATTGTTATATTTTTTGTAATACATACTTCAAGTACTAAAACTATGTTATGCTTCTACATATGTTCTTAAATATATATTGCTACGCTCAAACAGCAAATACTTCTAACAAGCAAACCTATTTCGATGCGAATAAGCAATCGACTCAAAATCTGATCCGAGCGGTCCAACCAGGTGTCCTGGCCTCCTGAATGAAGGATATATGGGCAACAAAAATTTTGTTCGCGAACTATTAATTTTTGAATTTTTCCGAATTTCCTCCGAAAAATGAATAATTTCATATTTGGCATGGGAAATAACATGTACATTTTTGAAGAGATCCACCCTTCGCTACTTTTAGCACAATGCATACAATTCTTTGAGATGATTTTGAACAATCCATAATAAATTGGACGAACAAATCTTTTTTATTTTACAGTTTCAGGATATCATTAGTCTTCGTGTTATTTCAAAGGTTTTCACAGGAGAAAGTCCTTTCGAGTGTTACTCCCCGACATTTTATCTGCAGTACTTTTTTTTATTGTTAATCACATTTCATCCTATCAACAAAATTATGCCTTGAAAGAATGTCATGACTCGCCTTTAATAAAATAAAGTTCTCTTCTCATATCATTCCGTGTATGAATGTATTACAATCGCTATCCTCAGGATTGCTCAGCACTAGAGGTGGCAAAGGGCCCCTAAACGGCATCTTCCAATGTTAAATTGGTGTTAACAATTTTCACACAATTACCAATATCATAAAATCATAATGAAATTATTGCATCATCAAAAATTACTTCAAAATTATCAATATTTTCAGGCGAAAACAGCTTAATTCGTAAACATTATTTCGATTTTGCATGTAATTATATGTAATTTTATGAAATAAAACGAGGTCGGCCTTTAATATTTTAGGGCCGGATTTTTCTACGGCGGCCCTGGCTCAGCCCGGTCCTTTTTCTTTCGGCCCTGGCCCGGCCCGGCCCTAAGTCATATTCGAATTTTTCGGCCCTAGCCCGTCCGAAAATCAGGGCCGGCCCGGCCCTATGCCGCCTCTACTCAGCACATTCCTCATATGTATATTTTTAAGCCAAGCCCAATAACTATGCGCCATCATTACAAAGCATTCATTGATCGATACACAATCGACACGCCCTCAAGTAAATTATGTTTACCGAGAGCGCTGCAGATTCATTCAACGACTTCAAATGAAACAAACTAGGATTGTCTCTAATGTCACAGGCTAGAATTTGCCTTTGACGCGTGGAATTGCTTATAAATTAAAATGACTGCCAACAATTGTTTTAATTTTCTGTACAGCCTCCATTTGATTTTAACTGGATGAGTTATATTTAAGTCCGTTGATTTAAATATTTTGTAACTAGTTGTATGCCTAATACGCATGTCTCAGTTTTATTGATCATTCAATTAAAAGGGGATAACCTAGAACCGACAATGCGTACTATTTCCAGTGATTTCAGATTCACATAGTTTCAATATATTATTATGATTCGTAATTTTCTTTAGTAGTAAATTCATTACTCGTGCTTACAAAATTTTACCTTGAAGGAATGCCATGACGCACATAATAATAAAACACATTGTTCTCTCTTATCATTCCGTGTATTAATATCGTGCAATCGCAATCCCTCAGGATAGTTCGGTTTTCTCATTTCTGATATCTCTTTATGCCTACGAACTATGCGCCATCAATACATATATTGATCGATACACAATCGACATACACTCTGAAGTAGATTATGGTTACCGAGAGGGCTTCAGAATCATGTAAAAAGACATGAAGTAGGGTTGTCTCTACTACTGTCACTAGGCAGAATTTGCCCTTGACGCGTGGAGTTGAACAAATAATTGTTAGTTGAACGCTGATACTTAGAGTGACACTTCTTCGACATTTCGTGACGTTTGTAATTCAATTCTTGTGAAATCAAAGCATCTTAATACGCATGACTTACGTTCGTTTTATTGACCATTCATTTACGAAGGGACAAACGAGAAAGCACAAGGCATGCTATTTTTCGAGATGGAGTTGAGAAATCGATAAGAAATTAAATATTTTCTCATAGTTTTAACATTTTATGAGTTTTCTTCATTGTTTCTAATTAACGGTTTCATTTTATCACTCATACAAAATTTTACCTTGAAAGAATACTATGACGCACGTAATAATAAAGAAAATTCTTCTCTCATATCACTCCGTGTATCAATATCGTGCAATCGCAATCCCTCAGGATAGCTCATGTTTCTGAATTCTGATATTTGTTTAAGCCCAACAACTATTATGAGCCATGAATATAAATTGATCGTTATGAAACCGGCATGCTCCTATGGTAAATTAAGTTGATATAGAGCTCTCCGGATTGAACCAAGGATTTCAAATGACGCGAAATATGTTTTTCTATTGCGACGCTTGACAGAATTTGTCCTTGACGCGTGGAGTTGAACAAACAAATGTCAGTTGAACACCAATACTTAAACAGTCGATTTGACATTTCGTGACATTCGTAGTTCAGTTCTCGTGAAATCGAGGCATCTATCCAAGCGTTGCAATAAAGATGAAGGCCCATCTATTCAATTCTCTCCTTATACTTATCCTAATTAATTTTGCCCAAAGTAAACCCATTTCAACCCAAATTCTAAATTTATTTCGAACCATTGAATCGTGTCAAACAAAATTTGTTGGTGGAAAAGTTGAATCATCGAATTTATACAGCGAAGAAGCAGAAGAGTATCTAAGCATCACCAGGGAAAGCTTGAGACCTGTAGTGTTCTACGGTGCACTGGAGAATGCTGTATCACTCGACCCACAATAGAAACCACTGAACAAGAGATTGCGTTTTCCCATTAAGTCAAATACCAAGTACACTGAGTGCAGTGTGCAAATTATTTTTGTTCCAGACGTTCCAAACGTGGGAGTAATTGAACGAGTGTTTGAGACTGATGTACAGTTGAACAGAGTCCACGACCTCACAATTTTGGTAACAAATGAGAATCTGCAAAAAAAGGAGCGAGGATCTGTTGCTCAGATTGTGCACGCAGTGTATGGATATTTTGCAACCATTATTGAGTTATACAACGGACGACTCATGAATTTGGTTTGTTTCCTCTGTGAGGATGGTGCGTTGAAGGAAATATCAAATGAATTCAATCTTGTCACAGTCAAAGATTTTGAAGGAATGTGGTATGCTGAACACAAGGACAGGAAAGGAATTCCGGTTTTCTCATATTCGGATGAATCACTTGACTTATATCACCTTCAAAAATCATGCAGGCCAGTCATCATGTTTGACCCAACTGAACCAAAAAACAAAATGGAACGTTGGAAAGCAAAATTTATTAGTGTTTATATAATAACAGAAGATGAATGCGCATATTTTGAGTTAGTTCGAAAATTTAACTTCACTTCAATACTTGAAGTTATGCTATTTTAGTTCGTCATTATTTTGGTAATTTTTCTGATTATGTTGTATATTCATCTGAAAAGCCCGAAATAAAATTGTACATAAATTGATGAAAGTAGTTTGTAAGAGTGGAGTCCTTAGAATCATGCGTGACACAGTTCTTCCTGCGTGTCAATAAAATCTATATTCATAGGTTTACAAATGGTTGGAATTTACAACCTGGTTTCAGTGGTCGTAAATCTCATTCATTAATTTTAATTCGAACCAAAACTAAGAAAAGATAAATAAATAAACACACTGGATGATGACGCATTGTGGTATTGAGGAATTAAGAAATCGCACAATTACACATATTTTAGAATTTACACAGTTTCAACATATCATTAGTGTTCGTAATTTTTTTAATGGTAATTTCATTTCATCATGCATATAAAATATTACCTTGAAAGAATGTCATGACGCATTTAATAAAAAAATCTCATTTCTTAGCATTCCGTGTATCAATACCGTGCAATCAAAATCCCTCGGGATAGTTTCCGAATTCTGATACAAGTCCAAGAACTATTCGCCATAATTAGAAATATTGATCGAGATACAATTGACAATCGACACACTCTCAGATAAGTTATGTTTACAGAGAGCTCTCCAAATTCAACCTACGACATTTAATGACACGTAATAGAGTTGTCTAAAGGAACGCTATAAGCGGAAAAAGTAATTCTTTTTATCACATAATTTTATCAATGTCGTCGACAAAAGTGAGATACACATTTGATAGAGAGAAGTACATACCATGTAAGCTAATGAATATGAACCAACCCATCGGGCAAAATAAATGGACAATGCTAACATGGGTTAAGGAAATGATTTTTGATGTTAAGAAGGGGGATAGGTTGTCCCTGCCACATCCCTTTCCACATAAAATTGAATCTAGTGAAATATTAGTTTCGATTTACGCAGTCTTTATAAATAGTTTCGCCATTGTTAATGCAAAACTCTGTGTGTGCATAGGTTCACTAGTTCATATTAAAATTGAATCATTGACAAAAATGTCTTCTCGGTCGTAATATGCATCTTACTATCTCTCAGTATATCTCAGGTTTCTGATACATATTTAAGCCCATGCACTATTGACCATCCTCACAAAAATACTAACACTCATTGTTCGAGCAAACAAACTGCCTCAGATAAATTATGTTTACAGAGAACGCTCCAGATTAAACCAAAGGTTTCAAATGACGCAAGGATTCTCGGTTCAGTCACTCAGCCGAGTTTCTCCATTGCTCATAGATTTGAATTGTTGGTCGATTTTTCATCCGAATCCATTGGGCAGTTCGTGGCACACCATTGCTTGTATTCACTTGAGAATTGGTTCATAAATTTTGAGTATATCTCGCGGAGCAATCCGTAAGTATACCTCAGAATTGTTATATTTGTGTAAGGGTAAGGCCATAAACTATAAGCTCGCATCACATACCATTAGCACTCATCGATCCAGCCAACACACGGACTCAGATAAATTTTGTTTACCGAGAGCACTCCAAGGATTTCAAATGACGTCAACTATGGTATCCATACGTGTCACTAAGCGGAATTTGTCCTTGACGCGTGGACTTTAGCAAGTTCGTTTACCAATCCTTAGTCAGTCTTAGTTAGACCGTGCGATAATACATCAGTTCACGCAAAACTAATCGGAAGTCACCTACGAATTCGAATTAAAATGGAGATCAATCTTTTCAATAGTCTCGTTATCCTAGTCATCATTGAGTTTGCACATAGTGAATACATTTCCACACAAATTCTCAAATTATTTCGAACTATTGAATCTTGTCATATAAAATTTGTTGGTGGAAAATTGGAAAAAACTAATTTATACAGTGAAGAAGCGGAAGAGTATCTGAGCATTACCCGACAAACCTTAAGACCCGTTGTGTTCTACGATACATTGGAGAAGGCTGTATCATACAATGTTATGTGGTTAGACTCAAAGCACAGAAGCGAAACCATTCCAACTAGCTCAAGTACAAAATATAGTGACTGCCGTGTGCAAATCATTTTTGTCCCGGACCAGCCAACCATCAGAGTGATAAGAATGGTTATTGAGACTGACGTTGAGTTGAACAGAATCCATGACCTCACAATTTTAGTAACAAATCTAAAATCCAACGAGCGGGTGGATGTAGCACTGAACGTACAAACAGTGAATGGAGATTTTGCGACCATTATTGAGTTATACAATGGACATATCATGAATTTGGCCTGTTTCCTTTGTGAGGATTACTTGGTGTTGAAGGAAATTCCAAAGGAAATTAATTTTGCCCATGTTAAAGATTTTGAAAAAATGTGGTATGCTGAACACAAGGACAGGAAAGGAATTCCGGTTTTCTCATATTCGGATGAATCACTTGACTTATATCACCTTCAAAAATCATGCAGGCCAGTCATCATGTTTGACCCAACTGAACCAAAAAACAAAATGGAACGTTGGAAAGCAAAATTTATTAGTGTTTATATAATAACAGAAGATGAATGCGCATATTTTGAGTTAGTTCGAAAATTTAACTTCACTTTTGTTGGACATCGTGAGCAAAAATTCAACCCTGCTTACGGCGTACTTGGTATCGCAAAAGCGTTTAGCGAGGCCACGTTTGTTGCCTATGAAATTTCAAGAGTTCTCGCAATAGAAATTTCGCCGTACAATTTGCAAGTCTATGCGAGCAAGATATATATTTCGGACCACAACATAAAAGCGTTGTACAATTCCATGGATATCCGAACTTGGCTGTTTACTTCCTTATCATTGGTGACAGTATATTTCGCATTAAACCTCCTTCGGAACAACAAATTCTTGTTAGGTGGACCAAATATTAGTGTCAGTTTGGCGTGTATGTTGGGAACTTTGCTCAATCAGTGTATCTCAATACCCAGCATGCTCAAATCACAAGGGAGGCTTGTTTTTGCTGCTTGGATTTTGATGGCAATTGTGATCACGAACGGATATGCAGGTGTTTTAACATCCCTTGCAACTAAACATATACTCCCTTCATACCCCAAGAGTCTTCGTCAAGTTATAAATGCGGACTGGCAGATCGGAACCTTTTCCACTATCACTATAGATTCGTCGATTGGAAATCGGTCGTCCCCAACACACCCCAACCTACCAGTTATGTTCAGTAACTCTACGTGTCGCCATTGTAAAATTGTGATAAATTCGACCGCATATATTAAAAATTATGTGGGAGGATGGTTTCGAGACGTAATCAAAGATAATCGACCAGTTGCAACCAATTTGGGCAATAAAAGCTTCTCTAAGAATTTTGCACTTATTAGTAGTGACGACTGGGTTACAACAGAAGAGATCATTAAAATTGTATTAGCTAATGTTACACGATTAGTTCACACTGGTCCAGTTGAAGAGTTTGTTTATCTTCGTCATTTCACAGTCTCAGCACTCTATGTATACACATTGGTTAAATCATCTTTCCAGGCAACTATGGAGTCAGGTTTGTGGGAAAAGTGGAAAAATGTGTACCAAATGTCTCAAAGACTACGAATGAGATATATAGGGGAATACAAAAAAACACTTCCGGAAGGCGCTCCAATATTGCCGTATTTCGCATCAACATTGCAAGACTCTAACCCAGAGCCAAAGGCTATGAACATCAAGTATCTGAGTATTCCGTTCACTGTGTTTGCAGTTTGTTTAGGAATTTCATGTTTCGCTCTCCAATGGGAAATATTAGAAGCATCAACTATTATGACTGGTGATTCATGTGGGAGGTTAAAGATGATATGGACATCTATTATCAAGTTTCTTAAAACGAGCCTGCCAAAACGAGATGTCATCCCATTGTTCATACATGTACAAAATGTAGATACGCAACGAGTTCGCAGTGCACCCTTGCGAAGTAAGCAGACAACTAAATCCATCCAACACAGGATTCACCGTGCACGTGCAAGTACATCCTATTCAAAACAAAACCGTACGAATATACCGCTTTGATTTCAAAGCCTTAGTGAATTTTGAATTAATACATATATGCTATAACGTAAGGGCGAGTACTATATACTGTATAATTACACATGCATAATTCATAACCTCAAATATTTAGGCACAATACATATTTCTCAAGATGTATTGTGAGCAGGAGCAGATGATAATAAGCTGAATAAATACACCATTCTTGATGTTACACAATTTAACGTATTATTTATTTTGGTAATTTTTCTGAATGTTGTATTTTCACCTGAGAAATCGGAAAGAATTTATATAAAACTTAATCGCACCTTAAACTATTTCTTTGAAGCTTGGATAAATTTTACCTGTACAGTGGCCATATTTGGAACTCCTTTGACGTATTCTTCTAAATTCGCACAATCCTGTCCATTTTTCTTGTACGGTCGTCTGTCGAATGGGTATCCCATGGGTTTAGCGAAAGGATACAATTGATTCGGTGCACCACACATAATCGGAGCAGCACGACAACCCGATTGGAAACCTTTCGGGTTAGAACTCTCATTCACTTCATCTTCCTTTGCATTCGATACCATGACAAACAAGTCAAAGATCATCCCTTGAGAGGTTCCTTTCGGCAAGAGCATATGATGTGGCCAACCACACCCACAAAATGGAATGTCTTTCTTATTATTATTTTGAAAACCGAAAGGGTTTGTAAGAGTGGAGTCTTTAGAATCTCGCGTGACAGAGTTCTTCCCGCCTCTCACTAAAATGCATTTACAATTGGTTTAGAAATTGCAGGGATTTACGACCTTAGCGCATTGGTCGTAAATCCCAGCTCATAATTAGTGGTAATCTTACGAGTGATTCTAAAAGCGTCCATAGCAAAGAATAGAAGTCTTTGTTGATTCATGGTAAATCTTTGACCATTTCCCCAAAATCTTGGCGCCATGAAAATCCGAACCGTCACGTGCGGATTATAAGAGAAACCTTTAGCGTCCTGAAAATTCATACGTTAAAAGACAAGAGAGTTAAATTTTAAAATAACGAGATTTAACTAATAAAT
>JAQIXO010001892.1:0-11059 GCA_034700305.1 Protaphorura armata | reverse complement strand
AGAGCAGTTTTTGGGGGGCGGAGCTTCTGCCCAAATAGTGCAAATCCCTGCACGGACCTAAGCTTCAGTGGACAGTACTTTGTGTATCGGCGGAAGGGAACAAGTGAAGGGACTAAGGGACACACAATTGACAATTCATAAGGTAACACGATTTAAAGAGCGGTTGCGAAGGAATTGCTTTCAGGACAAATTCCAACCTTTTTACATTGTAGTAGTAGTGGCTTTGTAATGAGCCATATCTCAAGTAAGTCGCACCTTGTCAGACTAGAAACCGCTGGGACTAACTTAAAGCACGCCCACCTTTCATGGACCAACCTGTATGTAAAACAATGGATTCGACATGATTTTTCACGAAAGTCTGAATAAATTCAGTTGTATAAACACTTGAGGCTCAACAATGTAACATGATATTTGAAGAATTTTCTTTTTGATTTTAGAAGAATCCATAATAGAATTGAATTTCATGGTATCGGGGATTTTCTGAAAGAGTTTGTTTAAAAGTTGACTATGAATTCCTAGAATTCGTCTCGTTTTTGTTATTAAAATTATTTTCTTAACGTCGTTTCTCATATATTGGATTTAGAATAGATTAGATTAAATAAATATTAGAATTGTCGGAGGCGAAAATTATGACGATGACTATTGAGATTTACTCGTCAAAATTTGTGTAGTTATACATAGTTATCACGACAATTTTATTGACATGAACTCCCTACAAGTATTCTCCGGTGTCGACCGGAATGTACTGTAAATGACGTGTTCCATGACACTCCTCGCAGGGAACTTGCTGTTGGTGCAAATTGTAATTCTGAGAATATATCTATAGAAAATGACCAAACCTCTGGCGATTATCAATCACATTTTAGTGATATACATAGGAGAACGCATGAGTTAATGTATGATATTGTATGAATATTGGCATGAATGTGGATGAGTTGAATTTCTGTTTACACATGCAATCCAATCGTTAGCCAGTGATTTTTTTTTGTGTTAGACTATGGATAATGTACATTATAATCTTGTGGGCTTTAAAATCGCGTGGTTACAGCTGGAAATGGAACTTGATTAGTTAAGAACGATTGTACTGTATTTTGTATTTGTTATAGTATTGACTTTAAATCAAAAATTTCTAAACATTAATGTCATAGACGAAGTGTGTCGTTTATGGAAGAACCACATGTATAGCGTACGCCGTATTAGTATACTGTCCACTGAAGCTTATAGGTCCGTGCAGGGATTTGCACTATTTGGGCAGAAGCTCCGCCCCCCAAAAACTGTTACGGGCATGGGAAGCCGTGCAACCCCATTGGCCGAGAGCAGTTTTTGGGGGCGGAGCTTCTGCCCAAATAGTGCAGATCCCTGCACGGACCTAAGCTTCAGTGGACAGTATACTGCCAAATAAAATAAGGGAATGTACTATGTGCCAAAAACTTTTTACTACCCGTGTCGTGCCGTGCATACAAAACTTGGCATAACACAATCAAGAACATGCATCGATTAAATTAATCGTTGGACATTCAACATAGTCTAGTCTAAAGGTCTTGGTCGGTCTTGTCAAGTCAAACTTGAGCAAGAACTACAAAAACTTTTTCAAGAAAGTCAAGGCGTGAAACGAAGTTTGTTCTGTGGTGAATGTTACTACTACTTACTACAGACAGGGGAGAACAGAAGACAACACACCAAGGGATTTCATCCAAGTTATCTGAATAAAAAGATAAATAATCTTCTATTTCTTTTTTTATTCATTTGTTTACATTCTAACTACCCTGACAGATTGAATTTTTTGAGTTATTCTGATTCAATCTAGGAACTACGAAAAATTAGAGAAAATGAGGACTGTGACATAAATGTACATTTGAAACAAAATCACAAGGAAGAAAGAGAACTGTTTGTGCTGAAGAGCGTAGAGTATGAAACGATACTGAATGGAAAAAATTTAAAGTGTTAGAAGAGCACATGAAGAGGAAAATATGACACTAAAACTTTAACGCCCGGAACACTTTACTTCATGGTTATGAATAATGATGTGATTATGAATGCCGTGAAACAGTTTCAAATCACTTTCTCCAGCATACACTTCCGTCTCGTACCGTTCTCACATATCCGTTCTAAGATTTTTATTTGTATTCGTCCTAGCTGAGCTGTATGGTACGTACTTTCTACAAGTCGAGCTACTACAATAGAATAAGTCTCCGTTGACTAGCCCAATGAAATATTTGTCACAAAACTAAAATCCCAGGTTGCATATTATTACAAGGTAAAGAGACAGGACGGAGGAAAATCTAGTTTGGAATAGGATTCACGTACAGACGACGTTGAAGTTCTGTTAAATTTATTCCTTCTTCTTCACACTCTCTTGTGTGGTCTTGTGTGTGCATTGGAACCAAATTTTTGTGAGTCCGGAAAAGGATGAGAGGAGAGGAAAGGGCTTTCACTTTAGTACAGGAAAAGGACCAACACACAACACACTCCTATTTTTCCCCTGTCGCCCTACCCGCCCGAGAACAACTTAATCCAATTTTGTCAAGACGAATTCAACGCAGTACCAGATTAGACTACAAAAGAAGTTGTAAATACGAGAAAGTCACAACAAACACATCCTGGCCAGTCATACAGCACAATTCAACTAATCTTCAGTTCCAAATTCCATGTAGCAAGTAAATGTTCGTGAGGAATTGAACACAGCACTTTTTGCTTCCAGCACTTTTTTCCATAGTTTTCACCCCATTGAGGAAAAAAAATATTGGAGACCCGCTTAATAGGTGGTTGTCCAGAGCTGACCTTGACCGTAAATCGAATAAAACATGGGCTAAGAATACAACTCGCGTCTATTTCCAGCTTCCTCTCTGTGGGCTCTTATGGAGAGAGTGGTGAAAGCAGGTGCTCTCTGACCCTACGGGAATGAAAACAACGCTGGGGCTCTGTTCGGGAATTTATGCTATTCACAGTCCTACATAAATTCACGAAAAATCAATCTTCTCATCGTGAGGTACAAATACAAGTGGTCGCGACTTACGAATCGAATGATATAAGACTTAGCGTATCAGATGGCAACACAATGCCGGTATGCGAAATGAATCAAGACAAGAACAAACACTGCAGTTCTGAAACAATTTTTGCAACAAAATGTACGTATTTATTATATAACTCTGATTGACTACGTTTTGGTGTATTGTAACAACATTAGGATTTTTTTTTATATCTCACTTATTGCTAAAATCGGACTGCTGCTGCTGCTACACGCCTCCTTTGTAGAAAACTGACTGTTCATTTAATTTCGATGTGTATACAAAAGGCCAATCACACAGGATTTGGCGAGACAGCAAATCAGCCCGATTTTTGACTACTTGGTTTGTTTCTCTCTCTCTCTCTTTCTTTTTTCAATTTTTTTGGGGGAAATTTGGGGAATTTGTTATTTTTTTTTTGATGAACACTGCCGCCTCTTTCTTATGCACTAGTCACAGGCAATGGGCAGTTTGAAGTTTCTTTTGAACAATAACAGATTCAACCCATTTTTGTTTTACACGTTCATTGTTCCGTTTGTATTAATAATTAATAATTCACATCATCAAAGTATTTCACTCCTGATCATGACCATGATAAATGACAATAACTATCTAGACAGATTTGTGGCGACGCATTTGTGTGTTGTGTGTCTCGTCATCACCCAAATGTACAGTTACACACTAGTTGAAGGAGTAACAAACCAGCCCGTTATAATTCTAGGGACACTTTCAAGAAATACAAAATGTTATATAGGCGCGGTTAACTACCTTAACAAAGAAAAATTAAACGAAAACAACCCGCACCCTAAAGTCTTGACTACAACAAGCTATTTTTCTTTCATAACATATGATGTTAATAAAATCACATCAGCATAGGTCTTATTTTTTTCTTGTTCTCCAATCTGTCAAGAAGAACAAAACTCTAACGACGGCCTGACATGACATTTCTGTACTTTCTCTGTGTGTAATTTCTTAGCTACATGTCAACAACCCTTGGTCAGTGAGTCCGCGCGAAGACTATTTTTGTTTTCTAGTACAAAGTAAACAATAGCGCATGGCAAGAGGAACATAATTAAAGATCAGTGCTATGAGTCCTCTTATTCTGTTACTTAAGGTTAGTCTTGAAAAAAAAACTAACATGCTCACGCTCAATTAACTAACCAGGTAATTCTAATTAGTATATTCTTACGTAACCTCAACATACAGACATACTCACTCAGGCAGAAAAAGAATTACGTAGTAAGAGAAAGTAGTTATTTGTAATGCTTATAATTAAGCTTTTTTGTCACTTTTCACTAAACATGAAAGAACACTTAAACTACTAACCGACTTTTTTGTAATTAGGTACTGTACATGAAACACTTTTGTCGAGACTAGAGACTATTGTGTGAAAGTGAGCAATTCTATCAAAAATCCCAGTCTGGTGTCTAAAAATCTAGACTAATGACTATTATTTTATCTAATCAATATACGAGCAAACACAAGGACGAATCCTTTTCACAATTTAGTCAAACTCACTCAGCAAAATCACTAAATGTCTCAAGGGCACATTATGTACGTATATATGTAATGAATCTGACTCTTATAATTACAACAAAGAACAACCATAAAACATCAAATATCAACTCATTCCTAGAATTTCGATACAATTTTGGTTTACATGTTCCTTCACATGTCTAATGGAGAAAGTTCCAATACTTTCTCTACAATTTACTATTCGAGGCTGAAGTTTTATAGTACTTGTCCAAGTCCAATTTACAGCAACTACACACTTGAATAGTGGTTTCTAGGAGAGGAATCTATAAAACGGCTATGATTTTCAAATAATTTGTTTCACATTTGCAAAAACCATATTTTTAAGCCCCTCGAATTAGTTTCAATTGCAAAATGCACTAACTTGGCAGAATTTTTTGCCATCACCTCAGACACATCAAATAAACACTCTTGTTACATATTTTGACACATTTATACGCATCAAATAATATATGGTACTATGTTAGATAAATTGTAGTGCATACACATGCTATATCATTTACTTAAAGAAATTAGGGACTGGACTTGATTGAGCACACATGAACATTTCTTCCTACTTTAAAACCAAGCAGAGATTTTTGATAATTACCAAAGACCATCAATAACTTTTTTGAAACACTACTAACGACAACATGAGAGTCTTCTACAGTCTTTTACCAAAGGAAATGTTCTACTCATGTTCAATCTTCATTCAGAAAATCATTTTTACGTTCGGAATTAAATGCCTGAATAGGTACGACAGTCATATAGACAGAATTGTCTCAATAGAGCCACTTGGGCTTCATGAGAAAACAAAACCTTCTTTTGACTTTTAGATCCTAAGAATGCGATGCAAATGCAAAGCATGGTTTATATGTATAATTATGTATCATTAACTATGTAATGTGTACTTATTATTATTATCACACTAACCGTAAACGTGAATCAATTAAATGTGGAGATAATTAGGGAGAAAATAAACCTTTGGCTCAGGACTCGACACATTTTCCTTTCCATTTTTTTTCGTTTCACTAGGAGCAGTCCAAATTTTTGGGACTAAAAAAAAAGCTCGACCTGTCTTCAAATTGTCTTTCTAAATATACCGGAACCCAAAAAATTTACAATTCAGTATTATGTTCCTTTTCCATTCAATTTAAATTATAAAATGAATTTTTCTTTCCAAAATCAAAAATAGTTATTTCTTTTTCCTTGCGCCAAAACATTGCATTCGTACAGCATGCGAATATTTCACATTTATCCAGAATTGAGGAGAGAATTAGTTTGATAAAGATCTCCATTGAAAAAATTATTTGAGTCGCTGAGTAACTTGGAAACCAGTCAACTCAACATTTTATATTCTTTATAAATATATATGACTTTTCTCTTTTATGATGAGAGATAAGACTTGAGTCTGAGTCCTTCAGAATTTTTGAAACATTAGGCAGAGACTTAGCACCTTATCTTATTATTGCGTTAGCTTTCCTTCGAGCTTAGAAAAATTTGAAACCATGTAACATGTAACCAAGAATTCTATCATTATATCAACGCACGGGAACCACTCATTAAGGTCATGTCATGAGAATTCAGAATAATTTAACTCAAACGGGAACATTTGACACATGCGTCAGTTAGAAAAGAAAAAAACCATGAAAGGGAAACAGGGTGAGTCTTAATTGAATCCCACCATTCACAAAATGTTTAATAAAATCTCAATGAACACCCCTTTATGCGCTTCGAGATGATAGAACACGTAAGGAATAAAGCTCGGATCAGTAAAATTAATATTATCATCGCCCCAGAAAATATATCCCCGATGTACCCATAGTTTTTGTTCCTGACAGTGGTAATCATTTTAGCTTTAGCGAATATTAGTTTGATAAAGTTCGAATGAACCCAAGCAGTTGTATAATGTGTGATAGCATGTATGAAATGAATGACACATAAGAAATCACATGTAGAAAAGTAAACTTATGTGTTGGAAACTGGAAACCGTTACAAGTTGGGTACTGTACTGTACTTGGAAGAATTGTTTGAATAGATTCTGATAATTATAAGAGAAAATATTTAAATATTTAACAATGTTAATGTTATGCAGTGCATCAAAAGTTATACAACAATGTCTAGCCAAAACACTTAGTTTTCACTATTTTCACCATTGTATCACTTTTGACAAGACACCTTATCATCAGGTATTCGGATTTAATTAGAATTGTAAATTTGAGCGACCCTACTATTCTTTAGTGGAAGTAAACTTGGTGTATTATATGCACTTGCGATACCAGTGAAGACGTTAGTTCATTTGCTCTTAATTATTTCAACTACTAGTTCATTTCCCGTACGTATGTGCCTATATGGCCAATTTCCAAAGTGATGGTTTTCATAGTTTAAAAATACGTAACACGTTACAAATACTACTACGGATATACACTTATACACAGAAATGACACATGTTATAAATTTCAAAACTTTAACAACTAATAGTCTTAGGACGTTAACTTATCATCGCAATCTGTTCTGCCGTCGCCTGGAAAAAGTACTTGTATAACAAATACAAATCTTGTCTTATACACTACGAGAGAAGCAGACGATGATGACCATTTTACAACAACAAAGTACTATCGAACTATTGGATGGCAGAGTAGCTACATGTGTAAGCCTATCACAACTCTTTTTCCCTTTACGTCAAGTACTTGTACACGGCAAACCCGCTGTGTCTGTGTCTAGTCGGTATTAGCGGTTGGACACAAAAAGTGCATTCATCATAACATGCATCCTAAAATGTTTCTTTTAGTAAAACATGGTTTTTTGAAAGCTTTAGACTCAGAACTCTGTCGTTAATTCTCACACAAGAATTTACGACGTACGAACGAAGTGCTTTCATCAAATCTCATGTCTCATCATCCGGTTTACTTATATTTAACTTTGACTACATTTTGTATACGAGTGTAAGTTTACTTAGCAGATTAAGTCAACGTTATGTACTTTTGATTATCTCCATTCTATGTACTCGTCACATTATTTTGATAGTATCGTCACGCGGGGGATAATCTAAAAAAAGCACCACTGCCATTTCCTTGTTTCTAACTACTTATTTTTCTTTGCTTGTTTAACGGAGACGCTTGAACTTATATTATATATTTATGATTGTAGTTATAAGGAGAAAAACACAAAAACCGGGTGAGTTGAGAGCACAGACTACCGTGCTACTTTTCAGTCTAGGATTTTGTTAAATTATATTTAAAAGAACGTCCGGTTTAGTTCCTTGTTGGGAATAATTCTACTTCGAGTCAGAGTCGGAGGTAGGCTGGACTTGAGTGTTCGGATTCGGAGATGTCTCTCTTGCCCTCTGTTCCAACTCAGCTTTAATGATCTCAATGTCTTGTTGGCTAGAAATAAAAAATCCAAAAGCATTTTAAAACATTATACAATATATTGATCCGAAATTTTGAACGTTCTTGTGAATGTTCTTAAACTTTAAATTACTCAGAACAAAAAATATATAAAATAAGTTGTACAGCTCAAACTCATTGTTTACCTGATTTGCATGAAAAGGATTCCATTGATCAAATTGAGCATATCAAGTACAGATCCCATGGAAGGAGGTTGAATTTGAATTGGAGGCAAACCTTTACCGTGTGCCATATCGTTGATCTAAATTAATTGACATGACACATTAAAATAAACATTGTACAAACCGGAGAAAAAGTCTTAGAATCAAAATATCGAATTTCATTACTTTTCGCTGAAGAACAACAGCTTGCTGAGTGAGATGTGCTAGACATTCTGATGCTTCCTGTGTTTTATCATGCTTGGGTCCCAATTGCTCCTTATAAATGGAATAGGTCTCTCGTTCGTTCATTAGAGCTGACCTAAAGTCGCCTGTACAATAGAAATAAAAATACTTGCAAAATACGGAAACAGTACAAACGAAACGCAGAGGGACAGATGGATTAAATTAGTTTTTCTCCTCACCAATACAACTTTGAGTTCTGGCTACCAAGTGATGGCCAACAGCAGTTTTTAGGGATCTGGCAAAAAATAAACATATCATGATTAGTCGTGCATTTGAAAGAATTTCTGAAAATTGGACTAAAAAAGAATGTTGAAAAAGAATCGCCCAATGATTAAGAAATGATTTGGCAGTCGGCACAGGACAGAAGTGAAGTTAATGCCGTTTAAATCTTAGCTGAAGTTTATATATTTCTTACGCGATGATTTTTATGTTCGTGATAGTATAATAATATCAAACTTAAACTTTAATATCATTAAACACATACCTGGCCCCGAAATACTTTTTGTTCAAGTCTAATGCTTTCTCCAGGAATTTTAGGGAAAGTTCGTATTCTCCGACAGCGTGCAAGATCAAACCAATATTGCTATCCAAAAGTGCAACATGTGGGTGATTCTCTCCACAAACCAGTAAACTCAAATAGCGTGCCCTGCAATAAAAAAAATTGGATAAATTCTCAATGCTTGTCCGTAAAAGCCAGGTTCTAGTAGAACCCAGGGATATCCAATACAATCCACCAACTTTCTTAATCGGGTTAAATGCAAATAGACCCAGACAGAATGTAGAATTTTGAATACAACGTAGCTCAAATCATTTTCCGACAGTATTAAAAATTTTGGGGTTAATTCCAGATTTCAGTACTTGTGATCATACCTGTACAAAAGCTTGAGGGCTGTGGTAACTTGATTATTGGCGAAACAATAAAGAGAGAGATGAGTGTACTCCAAAATAGTTGTTGGATGATCAACACCAAGTAAACGTTCCGCCATGAAAAGGGCCTTTTGTTGATATGCCATTGCATCTCCATACTCCGCCATGACATAGTTCAATCTTGCCAACGAACGAAGACACAAAGCAATGTCTGGATGCATTGCGCCATAGACATTGTTCAAAAGATTGAGAGACTCACTCAATAATTCAAAGCCTTCCCGAACGAAACCAGATGACATTTTAGATTGAGCAGTATTCAAAAATGTGTAGGCATCCGTCGCCTTTGGGTCAACATGTTTGACCACTGGGAATACATTCAAAATGTCTTCTTGTGAAAATGTGCTGCTGTTGCCAGATTTTGTTGACCCACTACCCTTGTTGAATTGATATTCTCTCAATAGGATTTGAATACCGGTTTTTAGGGTAAACGAGCGGAGGAGAGATATCCGTTGAATGCCATAAGTACTCATGCAAATGTCAATGGATTCTTGTGCAACGTCAGGGAGAATGAATCCATAGTAAGTTTGCATGTCCAGTTTAATTTGCTCCCACAAAGATGCTTGAGTCATAGCGGTCCATTCTGTACCGTTTGCTGGGGAAGGACCATTAGTCGCACTTGGCTGTCTTGACCTATTACTATTCTGTTGCCGATTCTTGTTTCGATGAGCTCCACGCTTCAACGGAGTCAACTATAAATCATAATTGAGCTCTAATACTTCGACTCACACACCCAGTAATAATGTTTGTTATCTGGTCGGGTAGTCCTAATCGACCAAAATCTACCGGACATACAATTACATAATATATACTTACTTCGTCACCACCAATGAGAGACACTGGTTGACCCGACATTAGTAAACAGTTCAAGAAGTGGCTGATCGCTAGACTTTGAAACATTGCATCCACACTCTGTAGATTCAAAAAAAATATGTAATTCAATTTAATTCCATTAAATTACATTTAAAAAGCATTTTACAGAATATAAATTCGTTAATAATACGAACGAACCTGAATGTACGGGTTGAAAACATGCTTTGTACTTCGAGTAATTATTTCAGTCACAGCAATTGTGGTCATGAAGTGTGGTAAATTTGATGAACTTGTAAAGTTGGGTTGTGCTGACGGAGCACTAGTATTAGTTGAACTTGATGATGAGTTGGTTGAATTTGGGATAACCACAATTTTACTTTCAGAATCTTTCATTGATTCGCGTTCCAATAGAAGGGATACGATGCGTCCCAAATAGCGAATATTAATGCCCCGTAAATGCATGGCGGCTGACAATGTAATTCCATCCATGACAAGAGCATTTGGACCAAAAAATGTCGACCCACTATCCAAGGCGCACGCACTAGTGACAGTAAAAAATATTTTCAAATTTAAAATCCTAAACATGGCAGTCTTGAGTCTCAAATAATCCTTCATTAATATCGTACCTGTTAGCAGTAATGTCACGAATGAAGGTAGGAATTTGAAACAAGAGAAGAAAGTCGCAAGCTTCTTTGTTCAGACGAATTTGAGCCTCCATTGATGGGTATTTTTTCAATTTGGTCACATCCTTAGCCTCAGAATTCACTTCGGAACCTTCTCCACCAGTTCGACCATTTTCAGTGGCTGTGCCAGTATCGCCGGTTGCTGAATTCTTTTGTTCATTAGCTGCGGCTTCCTTTAGTAACTGTTCATCGCTCGGTTCAGTGTGTTTAACACTCGGTGAAAAAATGTCTGGATTGAAGCGTAGGTCAAACTCGGTTAATGATAGAGAACACACTGATGTTGCAGCATTCCTGATAGCTCTCACTGTCACTGATTCTATAGGACACAA